>JAGDQP010028430.1:0-24156 GCA_022664845.1 Lepisma saccharinum | reverse complement strand
AAAAAAAAAATTACAAATAAACTAGTTTGTATAGTTTCCATGCGAAATGTAATGTGAAATGGAAATGAATAAAGAAGCACTTGTAATTAGCAATGCAGTGTTTAAAATATATTGTACTTTCTTTAAATAAATTATGTCGGATTTTTTTTTTTTTTTTTCATAAGAAACCGTTGTTCATTAAAAACGAGAATATTTAGTAATAAATTTAGGGTTAGGAATGAAAGGAAGAAGTGAGAGGAAGCATTTAGGGGGAAGTTGTTTACTGCTTTATCGGCTTTAGATATAAAATTTCGGCGCTCAGCGATTTTTACTTGTACTTTGGCCCCGCGGGGTCATTATTGCCCTAGGCCCCGCGCTCACCTAACGCCGCCTCTGGATACATGTTCTCAAGATACTATCATCTGACAGAGCTCTTTCCTGGTATTGTTTAAATTTTCACATTTCCCAAAACTCCTGCAAATTTTCCATCTCTTTCCTCAAAGACACAAAACCAGTCACTAAGCCAGGACACAACACTAACGCCAAAGACGGGATGTGTAATAACTTTGTGTATGGGTATTTAATTGTGAAAACGTGTAATTGATCCTAGCTTAGTGTATCCGTGGATCATCTAGCTATTTAATTCTCTCTTGGTAAAAATAGATAATTACAGTACGAATGACTATACATGCTGCCATAACGATTTCACATTCCAAATTAATTTTTAAACATTCTGTCCCACATCTGAGCCTGCAAATCAAGAGTCAAGCGACCCATCGCTATTATAGTCAAAGGCTGCAGATCAGCATTGGGGAGAAACTCCTATCTTCCGGGCATCAAGGCTAGTGTTTTCCTCAGTTTCACCAAGTGAATGCTGGCATAAAACCTTGAATAACGCCCTGATTGTTACATTTTCCACCCTTGTCCTGGAAGGGGGAGTCGAGAGCAGAGCTGAAACAAGGTTACTTTTAGTGACTCGGCCTGGTCCCAACATAGGTGACCCGGAGACGCAGTCCGAAACTTGAACTGAATGACTCGGGTTTTCATCGAAATCGCCAGACTGAGTTAACTCGGTGACTCGATGATCCGAATCTTGATCCAATTACTCGATGGCAAAAAAAAACTTGACCCGGTGACCGGTCTTGTTCCTGTGGTTAGAATTCATCAATATTCTGTGTTTGAGATTCTTTGAGAAGTGAGCCATGTATGGAAACTTCATATTTGAGAGTTTTAAAAGATGTTAATGATTTTATCCTTTTTTAATACTTCAAACACAAAATTCTTTCAGAATAGCCTTTCCGATTAGGTATTTGCACACCTCGGGGGGGCGTATTTGTTCTTTCCGGGGGGTTGAGACTATTTCTGTATGTTATTATTCGCGACTCAAGAATTACCGAGAAAAAATTAAATGTTGTTTTGGTATCTCGGGTATGAAATCTATGGATTTCTACTCGAGAATTACTCGCGAATTTTCCTAATTTGGCCTTGATTCACGAATTTTTATGTTCACTCGAGAATTGTCTGTAATTTTTTATCATATTCAAGAATAATTGATATGCTACTGCAGTTTTCGTAAAACTTCCGAGACCTAATTGAGTTATACTATTTAATACTTCGCTAGTTCGGTTACGGGAAATGATCCAGGAAAAGATTTTCGGGAGAAATTTCGAAATTTGTAGACAGGAAAAATGTTTTTGACCCAACCCATTACAAAAGACACCGTTATGTCTCCAAAGTGCCGTTTCTAAAAGGTGTGCCTTGTGATGCATGTATACAGTGCTACGTTGAATTGAAAGAAATGCTATCGAAAAATGAAAGTTTGTCATTTCTTGAGAGTTTGAATGGTGTAGTGAGTATAAATCTTTTGTGGATGGTGCTCTTACAGCTATGTGGGCACCAGTATCGAATGATGACTGTGAGAGTTTCGTCTCAAGAAGAAAGTGGTAAACCTGAACTTTTGTCATCCTATGCTTTCGAGGCATCTGCCTGACCTTGACACACTTCTCTACAGTCTTCGATTTATTATAAATTAGGAAGGATGAATCCTAAAGATCGTGGTTCCTAATAAGTTTCAACCTACTACCTTGTTTGGGTGGAAATAACAAAGATTTTATCCCTGGTTGGGATTATATTCAAAATCAACACTGATATCGGACAAATCGAACACTGATTCTCTATCAGTATGTATCCTTATGGAGATAATTTTTAATGTAAATTTAAGTAGACAATCATGCAACATAAGAGTAGTGTAATTACTTGTGAAATACAGGACGGGCCTAAGCCATAGTGCTCTTACCGCCCATACAATTAATTTTATTTTTATCTTACTTGTGAAATATTACGTGTGTTGAAATATTTCTACTCATAAATTTACTAATTTCACTTAAAAACACCCAAGAATTTTGACAGTTAACTCAAGAATTTTAGTGACTTACACTCAAGAATTAAAGCTAATGCCTACTCAAGATTTTCCAGGGTCTTGCTATTGTTAGGAACTTTTCGGTGCAGTATTTTTTGTATTCTGGGAAGTAACACCTTGCTCCCGGTCACCGCAGATAGAAAGACGCAACAGTATAATATGGTAAGGAAAGATTAAAATCTCTGCTTCGCGCTCCGTGTCAACAGTTGGGTCACCGGGTTAGACCGGGTCTCGACCATAGACCCGGTCCAGAAGTTCACCAGATGACCCGTTTCAGCTCCGGTCGAGAGATATCCCTCACATAATTATGTGATATTCTCGAATGTAAATACCCAGTATACATTAAATTCAAAATAGTAAAGAGAACTAGAAACAAAGTATTCCACTGTCTTGAATAATTAAATCAAATGGAATCAATCAAATCTTTTAATTAAATTTATGTTACTTTCTGCCAAATTGAAAGTGGTCAAATAAAGGATATTTCTCTTTACTTACAGACTAATGTTGCCAATCTCGGTAACATATATTTGGATACTCGTACGTAAAATGTATAATAATGTGCTTCAAAAGCTAAGTGTTCCTATTGTTATTGATTCTTTTATGTATAGTATGTTTCATTTAATTGTGACTTAGGTGTTTTCTGTTGTACTCCTTTTACATCACTGTTTCTGACTTTGAAGTGGAGAGAATTAGGAACATTAAATAATAACATTATTTATTTCACAGCTCCTAAAAGCTTCTCGTCATTAACAGACTTTGTACATTCCTAAGTTCAAATAGCGCCTGTCCTTAATCCAAAGTATTATCCTAGTATTTAACTGCTGTGATTGAAGACAGGACATATCTCAGATTGTGAATTGGAACCCAGAAGTTGTTCTTTCAGTACGTATAAAGCCCAGAGCACCGAAAGTTCTTCCCAAAAATTTTCGCAAGAACTAGTAATTTATATTTGATCGTAATCTCAACCTTTTCCGGAAAGTTAAAAAATATCCCACAAATAGTTTTTTCGTAACATAAACATTCAAACCAAGATTCCCTGAATTTCCAAAGTAGAGAAGCCCTTGGTGAACAGTATTCCTGGATAGCTGTTGATAGATAATGAATTTACGATGAGATTTAAAGAGCCGAATTAATAACTTATATCTAACTCTAATAATGTATGATAATTGAAATAATAATAATAATATAGATCTAAAACCTTTGAAGAGAAAACGACTAGCACTTGATCTTACTCATTGTTCGGCCACACCTGTTCCTTAGGGTAACACCACAGCAAACAAGCAAGTTAGTTGAGTGGTACGGAGCAGAGTTTTTGTCTAATAGCCGTGTTAAATGGTAGCGCGCACACTGACTGAGCAGAGAAAAGTGGAACGACGTTAGTCTAGATAAAACTCCCATATTCGACTGAAAAAAAACTGAGGAAGATCCCTGTAAAACCTCGATCACGGCCAACTGCACATCAAACCTCATTATACCGATTGGAAGTCGCCTTACATAAAGTGGGCCACAGGCTGAATGAATTCAACACCGGAGTAAAAGAACAATCCCACATAGCAAAATGACGTCCCAGGGATATCTGACAGATCTCCTGGCAGGATATCGGGACGTCCGTAGGACGTCCTGTTTAAGTCCCGTTTACATCCATGGGACGTATAGTTATAATTAATCCTTCGTATAACTATACGAAGGCATATCCTTCGTATAGTTATAATTAATTAAATAATAATAATAGTAAGGTCGATTTAATTTATAGAAATTCCAGGTAGGTAATCCCGCATGGCTTTCCGGGGGACATCCAGGGGACATCCATACGGGATGAACTGTTTGTATTGCCCACAGAGTTATCCCACGGACGTCCTTAGGACATCGCTTTGGGAGCAGGACCATTCTGACGGTAATGGGATCTAAGTGGGACGTCCCAGGGACGTACTCTGCTATGTGGGATGAAAAGCGAATCATTCTTAATGCATATTCTGACCAATGTGAAAAGTGTTCACCGGATATCCGAAATTAGTTCTTCTAGTTCGCCAATGCAAGAATTAAGACAAGAATAATAATTTCAATTTCTGGACTGACACTACTAACCATTCACAAGACTTGCTGCACTTTTGATGAAATCTGAATCGCATTTTTCTATTCCATGATTCAAGAACGGGCTCCCCTAGGAAGAATCAGAATTTCATTTCTGAACGATCCTAATCGATTCTTAAAAGTTATCAAAAATAGATTTCAAACTAGTTAATTCTCTGAAATGTTATGAAATTATCACCGAAATTCAAAATTTGAGTCTCATAGTTTCACTTTGCAAAAACAATCAGCGAAAGAGATGTACAGGACTTCTTTTCGACTTCTGGTTATTCATTCTAACGAATATTTCATGCATCTGGAGGAAGTGGTTAATGTTTCTTGATATGCAGGTGTGAGTAGCTTTAAGTATGGCAAACTTTCTATTGAAAAATAAGTGTTAGATACTAGGGGTGGGCGGAACCGGATCCTGAAAGAACGGAGAACCGGATCCTAAAGGAACCGGGTACCCGGTTCCAAGATCTGGATCCGAGAACCGGTTCCATGATCCGGATCCGAGAACTGGTTCCAAGATTCGGATCCGAGAACCGGATCCGGGTACCTGGTTCAAAAATCCGGGTCCGCAGTTTTGAGACCTGGATCCGTATCCTCGGTTCCAAGATCTGGAAACGGATAGCAAGTTCTAAGATCCAGATCCAAATCTAAATTTTGCTTAGAAGAAACGAATCTTCGATTCTGAGATGGAGTCTGGAAACTGGATTTAGGTTCTGAACTTCCGATTAACCATTCATTATATCATTGAAGTTCAGGAAAAAAGTATTTGTCGTTTGGAAGATATTTGTCAAGAAATTTAATCTCGATTTGTATGGAGGTGCCATCTGAATGTTTTCGTAGAGAATGAATTCGATCCCTACTCATGCAATCTGGGCTCTGTAGAAGATAAACACAGTGTGCGTTGGTTTTCTCGGGGTTCTCCCGTTTCCTCCATTTTTTTCATTCCACCAGTTCATCTCATCGCTATCCATTCGATCTGAGCCAAAGCTGCCCAAAGGCCTTAAAAATTCAAATTCATACAGAAGGAATCAAATTAAAATCAGGCAAGATTTCTGTTCTAACAATTAATAAAAAGAAGATTTTTATATACAGACAAATTATCATACTACATTCGGAGAAACTAATTATCCTGACGTTTCAAATTTATTTATGGCCCTTAGGAATCTCAAGTTGAGGCCAGGATAGGGTAGTGGAAAGGAAGGTAGTTGGCCAGGGCCTAGTTAGTACTAGATACACAGCTGCTGTTCTTTTTTCACACATGTGATGGAGTGAAGGTAGATGTTTCATTATCCCTACTTTACTTTGATGCTATACTATTGATCCACCGAAAATGAAACAAGGCTGTTTATATTTGCTTTTACACTTGTACTGTACCCACACGCGAAATAAATAATCGGCTAACAGAACTGGGCTGTTAACATGTTGCTATAGCTGTAAGTTTATTTAACCTAGTTGCTACGAATGTCCTTGCTGCGGCAATAAAGTAGTTCGTTACGGCATCATTAATCTTTTTGTTAATAATATTTCTGTTAGAAATGTGTAATTAAACAGTAAATGTTGTTGGAGGAACTTAACATTGCCAACAACGAGGTAGTTCTGTAAGACAATTCTTGTAATCGCAGGAGACATTTTCTTTTGTTATCTAATTTTGTTTTAACGGTCTTTGGTTCCAAAATCATTCATTTGTATGTAATAGAGTTCCTCCTCTGAAAAAGTGAATACCGTATATACAAGTAATAAGATGAATTTGCAGTTATTCTTTCTTGTACGTACTCGAAAAAAAAAGAAAATTAATTTTTCTCCGTTTATTAATATTTCTGGATAATAGTTACCTCTGACTTCGATCTTTTCTACCATTCACCCGGGAAACCATTCTAATGTCCTTGAAATATGTAAATTATTATTAATTTTTAAATTAGGGTAGTAGCGTTTTGAAAGACTGTGCCCTAATCCATTTTTTTTTAAACAATTCAGGTTTATTTTTATTTAATTTTCATTTATGGGCAAGATCGGCAACTATGGTCTAAGTCCTTCACCTGCCCAGGGATTCTGCCAGACTCCCCTCCCACAAATTCTCGAGCACCCTCATTCAACTTTAAATATTTTAAGTTAAAGATGATAGATACGGTGCAAAACTCTACTTACACTCCAAACTTAAACTCCTCGCGGATTTCTTACAGAAACCAAAGAGATTACGTCCCTCGGCGAGCATTTTCCGGGGGCATGAATGAGAAGGATCAGAGCACTTGTCTAGGTACCATACAGCTAAAGTAACCCAATGATTGTTTTCTATTCCTTTCTATCAGATGAAGTATTGAGGACCGAAGCTACAGTTTAACCACTATTTTCAGCGTGCAGAGATTTCAAAGGTATCGGGTCAGACACGCTTAGATCACGGGTCGAGTCAGAGCAAACTTACTCAGTCATAAGTCAATCTCATCCTAATCCACCCGTCTCAGAGAGCACTCCACCAATAACAGAAACCAGGTCTCCTTGGTTAAAAGCTGGCAAGTGAAAATCACTCATTGTCCCGAAATAGATACAAAACGAAGAGTTCTTAAATTGATTATCCTTTAACGCAGAATTTCTCAAGGTGGGGGTCGCGGATTGTGTTCAACGTAGTCGCGAGGGGATGTGAAAAATAAATTTAACGATGGTTTTGTATGTTAAAACATTTCAAAGAAGGTATTTCATTTTGCTTGTTGTTTTATAATTACTAAAGATAATTCAATTTCTTTTTTTCTTTTGAAAATCCAGGGATTCCGTCATGATTTTTAGTTTGGTGGGGTGTAAAATCAAAATTGGTGGGTGTAAGTGCAGTTTTGCAAGGCTGCTATCGATTTTTGACCGCAAACATTTTGAAGTTGGGGGTTCACGAGGATTTGAGGTTGACACCCTCCACAGGAAGGGGGTCTAGCGGAATCATTGCGATAGTCTACTGTAAATAGGACTGCAGATCAACACAACAGTCATGTATAGAAACGAAAAGCAAATACTACAGAAAATAAAAAATAATTAAAACGTTGGGAACTTGCGTAAGTAACTGCTTCCAGTTCAAACGTTTGTAGGCAGCTTTCAATTTTACGTGACAGTCAATTTCCAAGTTCACTACCACCACTATCATACTTCATGCTAAGACGGTTCTACGCAAAATGTTAAGCAGCCATCCCTGTCCTAAGTGACATGTTTTAATTATATAACATATATATACACGCGTGTGTGTGTTGAAGCATTCAGGACGATATTTAATACAAGGTGAAACGAAACTGCAAAACGACAAAATTACTTTAATGGGTAGAAGACATTGTAAAAAGGGGTCGTATGATGAAAAAGGTTGAGAAATGCTGCTTTAACGAAATATTTGCGATATTCATTGGTCCATTTCGAAGTCAGAGTTCGAATAAATAATATTTGGAAATAGATTATTTTCTCACTTTTTAATCCGTTTCTGCTTTCATATGATTCCCCTAAAATAAACTGTTCCCTCAAAGAAACAACTGTCCAATGAAGTAACAATAATAATTTGCAAACAACTTTTACATGTAATGATATCGATTATGTTCTGTTCTGGGAGCAGATAACAAGGTCACTGAATGAACAGGACAAATTGTTAGCAACTATAACACAACCTGTTGTTTTTACATAACACCAGCTCTTACACGGAACAATATTCTTTCGTATTGTGTAAATTATGTCAGTTTCATGGTCAACGAAGGTCAATTTATGAAAAATTGAACTACATACGTTACAAAGCAAAAGAGAGAGAGAAAAAAAAGGGATTGGTCTGGTCGTGTGCAAGTGCATACTTTCTGCACAGACCTGGAGCCAGTCTTGTGTGACGTCATTATCAGTAGTTTCATTATCAAATACAAGTAGTAGTAACAGTAGTAGTAGTAGTAGCGGTGTCCGGCAGCTACTCCGGAACCTCGCGGGTCTTGCAGTAAGTGCCACAACGTTGTTCATACACAACTAACCCACAACCATCCACAATCCCCGGCCTCCACGAAAGCTGGATTACAGGAGTCTGCCACAACCCCCGGCCTCTAAAATTGATCTTGGGTATACGTTTTACTGTGAAATCGTTTACTGTTTTTAGAATTGTTGAAATAAGAAGTAAGTTCTTTATTCCTGCCCTCGTTTACTGAATTTTGATTTCCTGTTATTGAAACACAGTAAATTGTTTTTTCTTCTCTTAATTATACTTAACTCCTAATTTGAAACACGATCTTTCTGTGTGGGAGACTCTATGCCTAATTGCAGATTTTGAGTTATTAATAATTAACAGCAGCAATTTTCCAATGCGTATGTAATGCAAAATACGTGGATACGTAACTACGTATTGCGTTGGCCATTAAAAAAGACCTGGTAGGTTTCGCGGATCTTTAAAAATACACCTACATTTAGGAAAATATACTGTAGATGGCAATTCCAATTCTAGGGCTTAGCCCTATTGCTTATTTTCATTCCATACTTCACAAACTGAGCTTAGTATTTGCCAGATATAGCTAGATGAATGCAGTATTATTGTCGAGTAATAGTCATTTAACAACAATTTTATAATTTAACCTCCCCTCAAAGCAAGTTCGGGAAACGACAAATCTGTATAAACACCCACCGCATTTAGACTATAAATAATTAAATAATGTACATGACTCACAGATATAATGAGATTTGTTTTCATTTAACTGGTTACTCTTGAACTGGTTATAATGAGTTAAGTATATGAGAAATGGAGCTTCTTCGTTTCAAAATTTTGGATGCATTTTTTTTTTTTTTTTTTTTCTAGGAATGGAACTGTACATTTAGTATTTGCATAGTAAACACAACCTTCATGGTCCCTCAATCTCACAGTAAATTTTCTGAACATGAAACAACCGATCAACGCAAATATATATGTATAATTTCCAGGTAGATGTCAATACTGACGTACGTAAACGTATCGATTTAAATTTTCTTATATTGTTTACATGAAGTGCGCAGCTGATCGCAAGATGAAGTTAGTTCTCTCCTGACATCTAGGTGAGATAGTGCGAAACATACATATCGAAGTTTACAAATAGCAAATAGATGGCTCTCGGGTTCCATGGTGTGAATCGCGCAGAAATAAGATGCGAAGAGGCAACGTCACTACGTTATCGAGGTCCATCCATGATCGAGGTACTTACTTCCACAATACTTTGTATGTAATTTCTTCATCTCTCTGTCGGAAAGCAAATAAGCATTGGGTTAACCAGTAACGGCTCGTGGCTTGATGAGGTGGTAGCGTCAAAAAGTTGAGCACCAAAATACTGAGGTTTCCTTGGTTTTAGTTGAATGCCGGGATGGTACCTTCTGTAAGGCTAGAATCGCTGGCTTTCCACATCCTGGCTTCTACCCTGTTCCGGCCTGAACCTTAGATGCCTAAAGGCCATAAATAAATTTAAAGAAAAAATATGCAAATCCAAATCAGTCCAACCGTTTTGGAGGAGATGTGGAACATACATACATACATGGATAAAATGACATTTATTTATATAAATAAATATTGGGGCGATTTCCTCATTCAACAAATACGCTTTTATGATTTTGTTTTATTTTTATACGATGTTTTATGCACACAAGGATGTGGAAAGTGAAATCTAGTCTTTAAATAACACGGAACTCACTGAAGCTTTGTTTTAATATTCTGATCTTCCAGTACAGGCACGTACGCAGGAATTTATTTCGGAAGGAGTCCAAGGCTTTGGGGGGATCCAATTTCAACATGAGAGTAGATTGTGCAAAATTGCCCCTAAAATTGGAATAATTTACAAAAAACGTAGGAATTTCGGAGGAGTGTCCGGACCCCCAGAACCCTCCCTTGCGCACGCCCTTATTCTTGTAAGTAAATACACTAAAATAGTTATATAATTTGCAAATCAAGTTGCTGAGTACAATCTTTATTTCTTATTATCTTTTCTTTTCATTTGGACTATTATGAGTTTATCTCATAATCATATTTTGGGTGGAGTGATGATGAAAATGGTGGTGAGGTGCACTTGACGCCACAAGAAATTGGGGAATTGTTAGTGGAACGAATGCAAGATTATCTTCTTCAGGGGTAGCTCTGAACTGATGGAGACAATATGGGCCCTGGTAATGAGTGAATGTTACAGTGATAGCAAATGTCACTTCGCGTACTCTTACCAACTTTCTCGTACAACTATCGGTGCAACTTAGGGATTATAGATAAGTTCTTACTGTTTATTATTTCCGTGATGCTTTCAGCATCATTATCGTCCTGTGTGGTATCCATATGTCATTTTGAAAATCCTAGTTTAAGTCCATAACTCAGAACTACTTCCAGGATATTAACATCGTCTTCAACTGTTGATAGGGTTACCAACCGTTCCGATTTTGTCGGGATTGTCCCTTCTTTTCTAAAATTGTTCCGTGTCCCGCCACGACTTTTGCGGGACACCTAATGACCTACCATTACTAATTTTACTAATTTTACCAACTAGTTGGACAAAAATACATTAGTAAGGCAGAATTTCAGAATAATTTTTCATTTTCCTTTGAATTTATTTATGGCCTTTAGGTTGATTGGGCTCAGAGCGTTTCAATTTTCTTGTGTTGGTTATAATGGCAGGTTTCAAAATACATTTACTGTTGTCAGCAATGAGTTGTCATCCTTGTCAAGTATCAAGATTTATATCTATATCTGGAGATTTCAGATTTTTTTTTAATACGATATACAGATATTGCTATTGTATTTCATCAGCAAGTTATTTTTGTGCTTGTTTACGTTTTGGCATTATGCATATTAAATATACAGTATGGCCGGGCTATTTAAAGTTTCTTTCCTCTCTATTAGTATCTGTGTTTAATAATTCAAACGCATTTTAGTCTACTGGCTTTGTAGGGCCTGTTTCTTTTCAGTCCATTCGAGGTCTTACAAGCAGCGATGAATGGAAAACAAAATTGGGAACCACAATATTCTCATTTAAAATAGTCAGGGGGGTTAAAATAAGTTTATGGCATTTGTAGAAAATAAAGAATACAGATAAAACTGAGGCTACAAAAGGGACTACGGTAGATTTGGGGGCTTCAGCCGTACCCCCCCTCAATTGCCATCCCTGCATGCAGGCATTCTGAATCGGAAGTGTCCCGACTTTTCACTTTTTCAAGTTGGTAACCCTACCTATTGAGCACTGCGCAAAATTTACTTCAGTAGGTGTTCGACTCCAAGTAACTGTTCATTTGATTATATGGATCCAATTCTTCCTGCCATTTATTTAAACTGTTTAATGTATAATTAACAATAAATATAATATCTGAAATTATTATTAATACTTAAAAATAATAGTCTTTGCCCGTAAGGTCATTTCTACGGTGCATTTTTTTTAATTGCTTACTACACACTATAATGAGCCAGCCTTCAAACTGGCTCAAAATTGTCGTATCTCTGAAGTTTTCTCACCAGTCATGCTCATGCGCAGAAACAACTTTCTGGCATTTAGGAGTGCCATATTCTAGATGGCTCCAACGTGATTCGGAGAATAACGAGTCGTCGCGTGGAACGTCACAGGTTTCATTAGAACAGGTTAGAAATATAGCGAAGAACTGTGCTTGTATATGGTATGAGATAATGAAATATACAAACTTTTCTCCTTTATTTATTGGTAGCGCCATGGCACACTGGCTCCCCTTCAGCGGCCGCGGCTTGTGTTAACTCTGCAAAGAAATTGAAGAGACAGAAGTTAAAGAAACAAGCAGGCACGTCTCCAGAAGTGGGTTTTGCGAGGATACTACGGATTTCCGGGTCAAGCCCAGCCCAAGTGTGTCGGCATACGCCTAAAATTATGCTAATCCTGCACAAAATTCACGTTTCCTTTCCTGGAAACAAGTATACTCTATAAAAAAAAGTTTTAAATACATACTTGTCTTAAACAATTCGTACTGAAAAGTAAAAAATAATTTTGTTTATGCATGACTAAAAGGTCTTTAAGAAGTTTTTTTTATTTATTTATTTTACCCAAATCCTAAGGTGCTCTGCAAACAGTCAAACGACACAGCGTTACAGGCTAGTATTTATGGGTAATATTTAACAGATATAATAATAAATAATAACAACACACAGCCATATTCAATCCACTACTGGATGAGGCCTCTCCCGAAGGGAGGAGGTGGTCTACTGCTCCCACGCTGACCAGACGTGTTGGGAGAGGAGAGCCGAAGCTCTCAACTATGATCGCTACCTCTTTATTCGGGTAGCTCCCCAATTGTCCTCACGACGCTGGGTGGACGCCGCACAGGCAACACCATCTGGAGTACTGCAACGGTCACCCGTCCAAGCACTGACCAGACCCAGAGCTGCTTGACTTATATATATGCTTTTAAAATATACATATATGAAAGTAACAACATAATATTGTATTGTCACCCGACTTGCGTTGCTGTGCAAATTTCCATCATTGTATGACGTCGGGAAATGAGCTAAATTAACGTTGCAAGGTTTGAAAACACTACGAACCATTGTGAACTAAATAAAAGAATGTAAAAAGTGCAGTAGCTTTGGAAATATATTGATTCATAAATAGCTCTTTTCGCACACAGTAGAAAATGTTTTTTTTTAACATTTAAAGTACTGTACTCTACGTCCATTAAAACAGATTTTAAAAAGCAACACAGCCACATCAAGCATAAAAACTTAACTAAAGCTGAAAGTTTGGCCCATTTCAGATTAAACCAAAAATGGACGAATGAGATCAAATATTAACTCTTATATTATCGAGCATTTCAGTATCGTTAGGTACAGCATAATGGTTTAGAGTCGAAACCAGTGAGCTCTAAATTATCATACAGGACCGCTCGATTGCATTACAAATCAAGTTAATATTCGATACCAAATAGAACAGTTAATCTCTTTTGTTTCATTTCCAGTTTAATTCGAAACGGACCAAACTCTGTTTCAACTGTCTTTTACTCTTGTTGTTGCTGTATGGTCCGTTTTCGATTTATGACTCAATTCTTGCAAAGAACGCGAATATTATTTCGATGACATGCTATTAGGCCCCTATATGCACTATACAGCTGGGATTCTGCCAGACACTCCAATAGGGCTATCACCCCAAATGTTAAAAAAATGTGGATAAAAAATGAGAAATCCTGCTAAACCCCCAATTTTCACTTTACACTCTTCCAAACCGGAATTTCTGTCGGACTCCCTGCTGTCTAGTATATGTATAATTCAGGGATTGAGACAAATTGAAAAAATGGCAACACGGCAACAACAAACGTAAAAAAATCTTTAATAAAACTAAGAGGTTGATTTTGGATTAAGCCGAAAATAGGCAGTATTGATCGTTTCCTCGTATGTCTCGCTTTAGAAACTAATCGATCACTCCAGTATTGTTAAGTGCAGCTCAATAGAAGAAATTCATAGGGAAATGATAGTTGACAAGTCGGCCAAAAAATGATAATGATTTGGTGTCCTAATACGAGTCCGTGCCTTTTGCCGCCATCCAGAAAATATCATGCGCTTTACAGCCCTAAGAAAATTAATCGTGCGTTTTGCGACAAATCTACTTATTTTAGAGTCGGGGACGTCGGGTTCATCTGAAATATGCTACTTAACTGTGTATTCAACAACATCGCTTGGAAGTCTGAGGTCTGAGTTTTCTTTCCAGAGTTGCATTTCGGTCACCTGCGATTGACGGAAGACGGATATGAGATACACAGTTTTGAGCTCATCTCGCCGAAACCTTTCCAACGAAATCTCGATCACATTCGTAGCCCTAATAGTTTCTGAGTTGAAAGTTGTCGACAGACAGACACGAACAGAGCGGTGATATAAGGGCTGCTGAAGCCTATAACGAACCTCAGTGATAACAAGCGTTTAAAAACTTAATTAAAACTGAAAATTCGGGAAATTTCGAATTTTGAACAAACGATATGGACTGTTCCCTCTTTTGTCTTAGTTTAGATGCTTGATTTGTAATGTAATCGAGCACTGTAGTAGGATAAGTTAGAGAGCATTGGTCTAAATTATACCACTTCCATAAAATAACAGATAAAAAAACGTAACAAAGTGACTTATATAGAACACTATTCTGATATCTACTTTTGCATAACAAAACCTTTTTTTTTTAACAAATCCACCGTTTAACTTTCTTACCATTTTTATTGGTTTTGTAACGTGTTACCAGGATATATACTTTTCTTCTTTCAGGAATCAATCAGAAGAAAAAGGATGAGTGAAAATAGAAGTGTTTCTCCAACTTCAACAACTATGTTTACTGGAAGGAAGGATTACATCAAGGATAATAAACGCAGGATGAACAGATTTAGGAATCGTTGGATCTATGGAGGCACACTGAACACAACAAGCGCAGAAAATCTATTTTAGTAGCTTCGCAAATGACCGACCACATGAAAGGAACTTACAGCATTCAAAAAAACAAATATGAAAAATGTCAAAATTTAAATTTTAGTAAACTTTGTATCGTTGTTATGCATATTATTATTAAAGAAACTGCATTAATTTCATCTTCGGAATTGAAAGACTTAGTGGATGAAGTTTAATAGTTTAATTTTTACCTGGAGAGGAGAGTGTATTCCTGGTCAGTCTCGGTCAATCCGGGACGGTTGGCAGCCCGAGGGGAACCTCAGAAACATTAACTAAAACCTTGGGGAACCCCAGTTGCCTGACCATAATACTTTAATTGTCGGTAGTCTAGAGTGAAATATAAAATAGTATTGCACAGTAGGTGAGCCAAACAACAATTCGTATGTTTTGAATACAGTTTTAGTGATTCTTGTGGAACCTCTAAAACTGCGTCGAGGAACTCCGGATAGGAATAACTGCTACAGAGTTATAACACTTTGTAATCAAGATCTTAATATATTGTTAAATGCATTAACTGACAGTCCTATCCCGTTAGTTACAAAATTAATTCATGAAGCTCATGGTAGTATTCATGGCTTTCAGCCTATAATATAATATTAAGTCAAATGCGTGACGCAATATTCGGCCTGGACCTTAGATGCGTGAAGGCCATAAATAAAATTCAAATTCAAATGTGCTGCAAGAGCCTATTATATGAATACTAGAATACATTTTGTTAAAGACTATTTCAAAGAGTTTTTAATAGAATTGAACTTATCGTTTCTCTTAATGTACGTACTTACTTAGAGACAGTTGTAAGTTAATTTATTTGATATTTTTGTAGAAATATAATATGCTTTGATATAAAGAAAATCATATTAAAAAGGCACTAGAGAAAGTTTATATCAAATTACTTTTCAAGTCAAGTGATATTTTCAGGATTTCTAGAATAAAAAAATCCTCAGGTTAATTGGCAGGTTATTTGGAGAAATTTTGACAGGGAGACATATAGATACAGTCAAGCTGTATAGAAATTCCTTTCTACCTAAAATAATAATAAGAAAAAAGTTATGTCAACTTTCATAGAACTATTGACAAAGGAAATTATTTAAGAGGTGTTGTTAAGTTTTGTAATACTTTCTGTTAATTCATCATTACAAATGTTCTATTTGTTTAGTTAAGCTATGATTACTTATTAAAACGAAATAAAGGTACAAAAAGTCCATAAAAAGTAGTTAACATTGCGAAATTCCGATTGTCGCTGGGAACACATGCAGGTTCGAGTTCCGCTGCTGAGTATCTAGACTGAGAAGAGAAGACCCTACGCCTTCAATTCGAGAAGCTAGACCAATCCTAGCCCATTTGATAGAGCATAGCTAACTGTCCAGCTAAGTCTACTTGAAGTCGAAAAGTTTTATTAGAAAATTCATACAACTTGGAAATTTCCAGACGTATAGTTTTGACAATTTAATTTATTTATTAATTTATTTATTCATAACACAACACAATAGGCAATATGCCTAATTACAGTTTGGGAGTTAAATTCTCTTATGTGTAAAATAATGAATGACCTGAATTATTAAAGTCAAAAATATTCTAAATATTTTTATTATTTGCAAAATTAGTATTTAATGGGGGCCAAGCGAAATATCTACGAATTTCATCCTTCAGAAAACAAATTTACCTCTTCTATTCAAGACTTTAATTGCGAATATAATAATAACAAATAAAAAGTTAATGTTATTTTTACTGGAATTGCTGCTTCCACTTAAACTTCGCGTTGGTTAAAATACTTTAATTTCATAAGAAGATACTTTAATCATTGTGCAAATAGTTGTAATTTTTAGAACAATTTCGAACATTATTAAATTTAATTCATGTCCGGAAATCTTACACGTTCAATAAGTTGACAATGCTATAATAAGCATAGAAACTTTCAACTTGCATGAATATTGTAAGAAAATGAACCAGGGGAGTGTTTTGCTAATTGAATTCTTTCTGGGTTCTTAATTGAAAAAAATAATTAAAAAAGGATTTTTTTAAAAAAATCACTTTATTAAGATGTACTAAAAAGTAAAAAAATAATAAATTGAATTAATGTTATGAATCAGAAAATAAAAGCGTGGGTGCTCTTAGATATTATGATTTTATGATAAGTAAGCAAGAACACCCACCCTTTTATTTTCCGATTCATAAGATTAATTCAATTTTTTTTTTACTTTTAGTGCATCTTAATAAAGTTTTTTTAAAATCCTTTTTCATTATTTTTTTCTGTATAATAGATGAATATTAAATTCCCTGTGAGGTAGGCAACCCAAACCTCATACAATATATGTGGCGTTGCGTGTATTTAAGGATAATTTTCAATTATTTATTTAATTAATTAATTACAGTTAACTGGATTATTTTGTCGTATATCTAATGGCTGAAAATATTTTATTGTCGTCGGAAGCGAGCAAGTTTACAAAATTTCAAAGAAATTGGAAGATGGGAATTGAGTTAATAACTCAATTACAAGATTTGTACCAGAGAAACTTACAGAGCAAGTTAACATAAAGTGTATAATAAAAAGATCTCGGTCTGGACGTAATACCACAGATAACTATAGTTATCTGTTGTAATACTTATACATATTTTGTTTTACACTTTTCAAAGAGTTTTTCTCTTTGTCACCAATAATGACCCTGATGCCACATCAACTAAATCCCTGGTCGGTAGATTTTCCATCTCTTTTACGAAAATGTACTCATAGAGAGGGATCTTTTAGACTTGTGACGGCTTTTCGGAATAGTTGTCATTCTCGCCCATGAAAAAACATGAACAAGACAGGTTGGAAGAAAGTTACAATAGAAAAAGGTCCAGAGAAAACCTCCGCCTAGCAGTGGGACCACATATAAGATTCCCTAATTCCAAATAATTGAACCAAATATTACTTGTAACTCTTTCTTTTTCTCTTAAACGTTCAAATGGGAAGACCTAATTCGTACTACCTTCTCGTTATACTATCAAGTACTATCGATATATACTTGGATGAAAGCAAGTAACTCGTGGCTGGGAGTCGTGGCGTACTCCTGTAATCTAGCTTACATGGAAGTCGGGAACTGTGGATAGTTACAGTCTCCTTCACTGGTGAAGAAGGTTTCTGCTGTTCATGAACCCGCGAGGTTCTGGAGAAGCTGCCGGAGTTCGTAGTAATGTGTGTGTGTGTGTGTGTTGATCACTTCAAGCAATTCTGACTCCTTGTTCGTGACAGCAGATGATTGTATTGCAACTAGACCAATTTCTTTTGTAGTTTATGGTTCTTAATTTTGTTATTGCTTTTATTTTTAATCTATTCCTGATCTCTGACATTACGATATTTTGAATTATAATTATAATTCGACCGCCCTGAGGTTTTCCTGGGTTCTCCTCGTTCACACCAGACAAGCTGGGATAGTCCCTTGAAAAAGACCAGGGTCGATTCCTTCCAAAATTCTTCCCTTGTTTTTAATTCCCAGTGTAAAATGGCCGCAATTGTTCTGTATCTGAAGATTTTTAAATGAATACTTACTTACTCTATGGCTTACGGAACCGCAAGTTCATCGCCGCAGTAGCAAACGTTCGGCATGGGATTCTATCCTGAGCAAGATCAAGCCAGTTCATCACAAACACCTACTTCTCGAAGATACCTCTATTATCCTCCCAACGTCGTCTTGGTCTTCCCAACTCCTCTTTCCCTCCAGCTTTCCAACCAAGGTGGAATATAGCGAGGCTCCCGGAATACTCTACAGGCCTGGAGGTAGCGAATATGACGTCACACCGCGGGGCTCACTGAGGAGTTGAAACCATAGAAAGCAATAGGAAACAAGCAGCTATTGTCGTTTCTTTTTTCCTCCTGAGAACTAAGAAAAGAGTAGGAAAGTTATATTGAGCTAGGACACAACATATTATACTCTCTGGAAGTGCAGTGTAATTTAAAACGCTTTATTAAAATACTTTAGCATTGGGAGATACTTCAATTTGCGTTAGTTTTCTTTAAAAGAGCATGCATGAAAATGTTAATTAGTGTACCGTACTGCTGATAACTGAAAACTCAATAAAATACATATCATCTTATAGTTTGAGAACTTGGTTTTATTCCCCTCTCCCAGACATATTCACAACCATATTCAATCCGTTACTGGATGAGGTCTTTCCCGGAAGGAGGAGTTGGTCTACTGCTCCCACGTTGACCAGACGTGTTGGGAGAGGAGAGCCGAAGCTCTCAACTGTGATCGCTACTGTCTTTTATTCACAGCAGCTGGGTCAACACCGAAGCCCCTACCAGGAATTGAACCCGGGACCGCTCGCACTGAAGTCTAGCGCGCTACCGACTAGGCTACGCAGGAGGATGTAAATAGAGAGAGATTCAAACAATGATATGTGAATGTTATAGTTTAATCTTCAGTGCACAGTTCGGGTATTCGGAATGCCAAAATTTGTATCGGAATTCTGAAATATCACATTCCGAAATGCAAAGTGTTCTGGATTCCATAATTGATTTCAGACTGTCGAACACCCCCCTTCCCTCCCCTGTCAGGGTGTTGCAAAATAACACTGACGAAACCACCTCACTTCATGAAAATAAGAAAAAATGTATAGACCATCAAGTAGGGGTGTTCGGAATTCCGGAATGAAAGCCAACATTCGGAAAGTCAGAATTTCGGAAGTCCTATTTTCGGAATGTCGGATTAAATTTTATTTATGGACTTTAGGTATCTAAGGCTCAGACCGGGGCAATGTCGGAATTTCGGAAATAGGAATTCCGGAATTGACTTCTCACTTTCGAACACCTACCATTGAGGGTACACAATTGCTTCGTTACAGGGCTATAAGTTGTCGAAAGCGTGGGAAAATGAACTTTAAAGCTTGCAATTTCCAATAGAGTGTCATGCTACCCGTCATTTAGCATCTCTGAAGAAGATGGATGGAGAATTTTCCCTCAGAGGTGCTGTTTCTACTGTAGCAGGTTTTTTTTTTAATAGAAGAAATATGATTTATTAATGATGTTTACAATAGTCTTGAGTGTGGACGCCTTCTCACGGCTTGAAGAACTAGAACAACTGACATTAGTACATAAGGGAGTCTCAGGTAGGCCTATAATATAGCTCTAATCTACATCGTTCTGGTTTAACCAATTATTACGTATGGATTTTATCAAGTGAAGAGTGTAAAATACAAGAAAAATATCTTCATCCAGGTCATACGGGTTTTAAAGCTGAAACTTACTGACCCGTTGCATAGGTTTTGAAATATATTTATTTTCACTATTTTTTTATTTTTAAATTTATTTTAAGGCCTTTAGGCATCTTAGGCTCATGCCGGGATAGAGTGGGGGAGAGGATGTTGTAAGGTAAATTTCAGGCCCATTTTCATAGGTACTATCCCAGCATTTGCTTAGTGCGACTGAGGAAAACCTTGTTACCCACTGTTAGTTAAAGTTTCTATTACAGGTACTGTTTGTTCATAAATCGTTTGGCATTATTATTTTTTTTCACAGCGAAATGTGCAACTATATCCATACTATTTGACAACAACGATGGCTATATAGTGAGTGCTGTAGTTGCTCCTTCCATGTTGTCAGTAAAATACCTGAACACTACTACTGCCTTTATAAGTTACACTAGGTTTTCCTAAATTTGGTCCAAAAGTAAATTCACGTATTTTTCATGTTCTTGGACCGAGTTAATTTTCTCACAACTTAATATGAGTACCTGACAAGTTTTCTGTTCTTTCACATTCGAAGATCAATTACCTGAAAAGTTGAGTGAACGGAATTTCTTATACGCACATATGCTGCTCCAAACCTTCTTGAAAAGATAAATAAACCTGTTCTTTCAAAGAAAACGTATTATGCAATTGATAATTCTCATACATATCGTATGAATATTGCTCTAATAACAGATGCTTGAACAAATTTATCCTCAGTAGTGAGTGTTGCTATGCTACACTCAAAAGCTTTTAAAGGACTAATTAAGAATTCAAATTTTGACCACCTATTAAAACCAAATATTTTCCTAGAAACAATGTAAATCTGATATTTGGAACAATTGTACCATTATGACTCACTGATTCCGAAGAAATTAATGCAATGACGTGAATTTCAGAACATAACACAACTCTCAATGAACTGACACTACAATAAAAAGTGATATCACAGACATTTTTTCTTCTTTAGTGAAAGCGGCAACCACGAACCCAGCTTGCCTACGTCACGCGAGGGTTTATAGCTTTATATCCAGGCCTGTTAGAATATCCCGGGGGGCTCGAATATAGGCCTACTCTTCGTGTTTCTCCCATCCGAGCTACATGGCCTTCCCAATTTAGTCGTCACGATTTCATTATTCTAACAATATCGAGTGCGTCTTAACGTCCGTGAAGTTCTTCATTATGCAGTCTTCTCCATTCTCCAGTAATCTCGTCCCGTTTCGGCCCGTTCTCAAGACATTATTTTCAAACATCGTAATTTATGTTCATCTGCTAGGGTCGTACTCCAACTTTCACAACCGTAAAGTATTACTGACAGAATAACCGTTCTGTAACTTTTCAATTTCAACTTTCTTGATATTAATCACGAGGTTAGGAGTTCCTGCACTGAGTAGTGCGTTGGCCGATGCTAAGCGACTATTTATTTCTTCCGTGTCCTCGTTTTTGCTTGTTACATAATTTATCCTCCTAAATATTTAAATTTTTTTATTTTCTCTATGTTCTCATTCTTAATTGAAGACCTGAATTAAACATCCCAAGTCCACCGGAGTATATCTTTCAGGAGGAACGAAAAACAGTCCAAGGTCTTCGTATGTTATCCTATTCAACGAAAATTATTTTGTATTAAAAATGGGTTTCTGTGGTGGGATTAGGATGTAATATTTATGCAAGTGGATAGCCCTTGGAACATAGATACCGACGAACAGAAAAAAAAATGCAAATACGAAAAAAGTGCACTTAACCCACGTCCAGACATGGAAAAATTGTTTGCAAACTGTTTCCCGACGTGTTTTCTAAATGCTTCCATTTCTAAATGTTTGCAAACATTTCAGAAACATTGGAAAACATTTAGAAAACAATTTCTTAGGGTCGTCAAAAATATGGATATACCGAAATCGGTATGTTGGAATACCGAAAATCCGGTATCACCCATACCGAAATATCGATATACCGAAAATACTCAGTAGTGGAGCGTTAACGTAGGATTCCGTAGGTCGTTGGTTCGATCCCAGCGATAATACTGACTGAGGTTTTCCCAGGGTTTTTCTTCAGTCACACTAGGCAAATGTCGGGGTGGCACCTGCAACATAGGCCCTGGCCGACATCTTCCTGAATCCTTTCTCCTCATCTATCCCGGCCTGAACCTTAGATGCCTAAAGGTCATAAATAAAATTCTAAAAAGTCAATACTGTCTCACCTTTCTTTCTTTGGCTAAGGCCGGGATAAGGTAGGCAGAGGATGGGGAAGGTATTGTCCAGGGCCGTTCATAATTTACCATCGCGCCATTGCAGTTGCAGATGCATCATAATAACGAAATCCGAATTCTGGGTCTTTGAACCTGTGACCGAAATCGGACGAAGCCATTGGACCGGATATCCGAAACCCCGAAGATCGGAGCTTTGGATATCCGCATCCTGGTGGATCCATTCCTACTCAACAGTTTTCGAATTACAACAAAATGTTGCTGAAATGCATTTTGCTGCTTGCTTTTATCCCATCGTCAAAACTGCCGCTGCATGATTGACTTTTTAAATTGACACGACATGAAGAAGGCGAATCTACAGCAACTGTAGTTTCATTATCAGGAAAGACCCAAACACTACCTGATTACAGCGGACCGCGGTGGCTCAATGGGTAGAGCGCTCATTTCTAGCGCTTGGGTTCGTCAGTTCAAGCCCTCCTCATGCCATGAGAGCTTTATGGTGAACAAACACCGTCTGCGTGAGTAGTATATGACCTACTATGACGGTGTTTTCAATTTACACTAATGGATTTTAGAGATAAGAGATCTTATATTCCATTAGTTGCCTTTCATGATAGCTATTAGCACTTAACACCACTTAGGTTTTAGATAATGGTGAGATAAGAGTTACTACCACTCTAAAACCACTTAACGGAGAGTGCTTTTTAAAGAATGTACGAATAAGAGCTTCCATTAGACTAATAATATAGGTATGTGCACTTAATACCACTTAACTCGTTAGATAATGGTAAGATAATAGTTATGACTACTTTAAACCACTCAACTGAGATAATAAGTAGTACATTCTTAAAAGCATTAGATGGATAGAGTCCTTTTAGGCTTATCTTATAACACCACCTTTCAGTGCATCATGGTGAAAGGCGGATTTACGGGAGTAATGTTCATATACGCTTTCAATGTAGGTTACAGCACTTAACACCACTTAGCTCGTTAGATAATGCCGTGATAACAGTTACTACCACTCTAAAACCTTTTAACTGAGATGATAACTAGTACACATTGAAAACCATTAGATAGAGTGCTTGTAGTCTTTTATTATGATTGCAATAGCTTTTAGTACGACCTGGTGAAAGGCGGATGTCGTTCATTTGCGCATGTGCGCGAGTATGAATAAAGTGTGTTAGTGTTTAAGTATGAATATTAGTTACTATGGCTACCTCAAGCATGGACCTAGCTATTTCTACCGTTGTTAGTCCAAGCGTATCGTTACCATCGTGCAAGTGTTCTTCCCGCTGGGTGACGGAAGGCTGTATAATAGCGAGTATACAAGCATACGAGTTTTCAAACTACTTGTTGTGTTTAGGCTGCTATACGAATCAACCAAGCCAGCGTGATCATATTTGTGCTGGTCATCGCATTGGATATATTTTTCCGGACACCACTCCTGAAGAATTAGCGACACTGTTTGGTACACGTACCAAGTCCATTTTGCGTGACTCGAAGACGGTGGAAGAATTGTTTATGTTGTACTTACATTCTCACGAGTCAGCTCCTGCAGCATTAAGGGTAAAGTTTGATTGGGGGCTTCAACGCATGTTAAAATTGAACCGTGGAGTTTTGGTGGACTTGTTGCTGAAGAAGGATATGGAGGCCCCCTTCAAGACCAAGTGATCCCTTACTAGTGCAATTACATATTTTAGTAATAATAATTACAGTTTGTTTAGTATGGCTCAGTGTACGAGTTGTGAAGGTGACTTTATTGTGGATCAATGTGTCTTGTCCACCATTAGTTTGTACTTGGAAACGAACCCCATTGAATGTACCAATTGTAATTTACGTAAGCCCCACAATTGCCTGTACGTGTGGAATACGGGTACTGTAATTGCTCAGCATGTATCCAGT
>JAGDQP010028429.1:0-24157 GCA_022664845.1 Lepisma saccharinum | reverse complement strand
TTTATCAGTACTTAAAGCTTGACCTCGCCCTGAATTATTTGACTTCTTTACTCTCTATTGGAGAAGGAAAGAGTAAATAAAATAATTAGTTACAGCTGATTGCACATCGTAACATTATTACATCAATAGATGAGTAAGATGTTTTCCTTAGCAATTAATTATGTTAATGCATGAGATTAGAACTAAATATATTCGTTTGAAGTGATGAGTGAACCCTATAAAGACTACCGTAGTGGTCCTTAATCATCATAATGAAAGTTACATATTTTTATATTTTAAAATTATATTAATTTTTGTCTGCGGAGCATAATTTCGAAAGATGAAGGGTGAAGGACGGCTTTATTCTACTTTAGAAATCTTTGTCCGGATGTTGTTACAGAATCACATCCAGGAAAGCTTTTGTAACACATAAGATGAGTGCAATGGCATGATTAATGTAACAACTTGCAAAACAACTCAAGTGTTCCAAATTTCACTTCGTTAAATTCATTCGTGAACTGTAAGTACACCGTGATTATGGCGGGAAGTGTCATTTATTATCTGCCACTTTTCGCGTCTAAGGTGCCTCATTCGCACTCACTAAACAGTTATAGAGATTTCCACTAGAGGGAAGTGATACTACCAAGACACTAAGGCAATCTGGCGGACATATATGAAACTAACAGAGTGTTAAGGTTGTACTCCTATAAAACGTCACACCAAATAGCCTTTCTGATAGTATGAAGCAGAGAGGAGAACATGCTTTACTATTATATGCCTTAATTCCCTGACCAAGATTATATTTGTGCTACGGGCACCACAATTTGACAACAAGTGCTGTCCGAAGGAATCTGAATTTTATTTATAACCTTTAGGGAACTAAGGCTCAGGCCGGAAAAGGGGAGGGAAAAGAATAAATGCGGAAAGGTGTCGGCCAGGGACTAATTTCAAAGTACCATCACGGCATTTGTCTGGTGTGACTGAGAAAAATCCCTAGAAAATCCTCAGTCAGGATGGTCAGCCGCTGCCCGAAAGTACTACAGTACATGTTCACCAAGTTTCAACGCAATATCTTAATTTTGGCTATAATTTTTATCCCAAAACGTTGAGAAATTGGATAAAAATGCCACCGTTGAAACTATTATCCAATTTTATACCCAATGTTCTTGTGTTTGGTATCAAAACCAAATTTAAAATTGACATACAGGTCTGATTGATGCAATTAAAAATTGAATGAATACAGAGAGCGAAGGGGACAATTAATGTCGGTCGGCCACTTCTAGGCTAAACCAATATGGACAAAATTTTCAGTTCTAACTCAGTCTTTATTCTTACCTCGACAATATAAATGAGGAGTTCGGTACCAAAGTTAGACGACTCCACTTTCGTATTTTTACAGGAAAGCCAGAAAACGCGTACACAAGGTTTTTTTTTTTTTTTTGACATTCTTAGAGATCATAGAAACACTTTTTCTAATTCAAAATGTACCAAAAAATTATATTCAGGCAGTGGCGGCGTACGGGTGCACACAAGCGGTGTTCTCGCCCCAGACCCCACATTCCAAAAGGCCCCTGCCTGTCGTCGACACAAGTGAATTCATGATGGTGGTTGGTTGACGTAAACTACTAGCTATGCCGTTTCAGGACTCTTACTTGTGCGCTTTACTGTAATGGCTAAGCATGACTCTACACAATCTGAGTAACCATTCTCATGCAAAGGTTCAGCCTGAGCCAAAGTTGCCTAAAGACCTTAAAAATTTAGTTTAATTCAATTCATATAGGCCTATAGGTTACGAAGAGTGATCGAGAATATATCTGTCTTGGCAAGTGAGCCCCGTGTGTCCCTCAGTTTTCTCGCATGGATCGGAATACGGAAAAGAAAATATTGCGGCCAACAGTAGCAGTGTGCGCTCACGATTGTGTTCGCGAATGGGCCTTAATCAAGTTCACTTGCACCGCAACTCAGATTGCCTTATGCCGCCATTGTATTCATGCAGTAGATTTACGTTGTCTGCTTTTGAAACTGGCAGAGCAGTGAATGTGTTTGTTTTTTGAACCCAAAGGATGCCGTCTTTGAATCGGAGATCGAATATGTGTTCAGACTCAGTCGCTCAACTCTGATACGTTCACTTTGTACTTGTGTAATTAAACTACTCTGAAGATCACCAATTTTCGTACCATGGTAGTGGTTGTGGTGAAGGTTTATAGAACTAGAGATGAGCAAAACGTCGTATAGTTTCTATGGTAAATTAAATAAAACGCGTTTTCACGTTTTAGCTGCACCAGGAATTTTTAGCTAAGAACCCTTTAAGTCTCAAGAGTTAATTCCTATGGAATCATATCAAGCATGAAATAAATTGATCCAACAGTTCCTAGATGATGCCAGATTTAAGTTTAATTAACTGAGTCTCGTTATCATGAAACGATAATTAATTAAAATTTCTGGCGCAGCTAAAATGTGGTAGATAGTCAACTCTGTCGGAAAGCCGGTTTTAGATAAGGTAGGTCCAACCATTACTACGTAGTTAGTGAACACTTGCTACAATCTTGAAGCAAACTTGCTAGTTCACAAATGCCAAATTTGCTACAAACTTTGACCGCGAAACTTGTTACAAACTTTTTTTTTTAAAGAAACGTTGGTAGATTAACATCGAGCCTGTGACGAGAAAAGATTTCAGCCTGTAATGCGATTCGAACTTACAATCTTCAGATTTGCTTGTTGTCCGTCGCTCTACCAACTGGAACACGGTTCTTCTTCTGAACGAAGTACATTTTACTAGTCCTTTTATGTTACGAAAACAGTTTCTGCAATAAAGACATTTATGTAGACTATAAATCGAAACTGGGAAAGCTTATTGATCCTGTATGAGAGTGGAGCAATGAAGAAGGTTGATTCGTGAGTTTTCACAGAGGAGTCGCCTCAAGAGTATCATAATGTGTACTTTACGGTTCAGGTCGATGACATTTCTGAAATAAACTGGCTGCCAATTTCCCAGATAGTACCCTAGTTTAAACCAAGTTTCGACGAGCCTTGATTTTTCCTTACAGTGATAAACTAACAGCGATTTTTTCTGTTGGATTACAAACTGGAATATCGGGTTTTAAAAAATCCTAGCCTAACCAATGATTAGTGATTTTTTTTATATATATACAATTTGAACATGCGTATACTGTACTCTGTGTACAAAAAGAAAAAGTTGATGTACAGTCTTTAAAAAAATAAAAGCTCACCTCGCCTGGAGTAGAACACGGGTCCCCGTAGTATCTTTCCGAAACATTAGCCACAAGATCAAAGTGCCAGCTCCCAGTTGTCGCTTGTCAGTGTTCTTTATGCAGACACGAGTGAAAGAAAGTGTGCGTACATGTATTTTTCACGGTATACTTTCTTTCCCGAATGAGTCGTAACAATTCAACTTACATAGTTACGATTTTCTTTCATTATCCGCAATACAAAGACCAAAAGCACAATATGTCATCGACCCAGCAGGTACTGTAACTTATTCTTCACGTAGCTAAGCAGATTACTAACAGACGCTATGGATGTTTCCCCAATTTGATGCAGATAGTTTGTATTGCCAATATTACCACAACTCTACAGCAAACTTAATATGACAAATTTGTATATAAAATCCAACGCTCATGCGGCATATTTCAGCATCAATTTTGCTACAATCTTAGACCAAACTTGATGCGTGAAATTTAGCACTGCAAGTGCAAATCAAGTTGCTAAAGAGCTATATTCAAAACCGCATACACTATGTTAATAACACATAGTCATGCCTATCATCAGTCAATTGTGGAATTCGGTAAGGTTCTATTTTGGGGCCGTTATTGCTTCTTCTTTATGTAAATGAAAATGTCTTTGTTGTTTGCAGATTCCACCGTTATTTTTAATAAAGGTTCTACATTATAAATTGTACAAAATGCCATCAACAAGGGTTTAGAAAATCTGTTCAACTGGTTTCGATCTAATAAACTAACACTCAATACCGACAAAACTAAATGCATCTTCTTCAGGAATACACAAAAAAGGAAAATACAGTGGAATATCCCATCGGAATCGGTGGAGACAAGATAGGTGTTACGAAGAACATAAAATGTCTCGGTGTGTGGTTTGATGAATTAATTTCATGGGATAAACACTGTTCAGAAATATGTGGAAAGATATCAATTCCCGTTGGAATATTGCGTAAACTTGCTAAGATCTTTCCGAAAAATAAGTATATATATTACTATGCCTTCATACATCCATACCTATCGTACTGTATTGAATCCTGGTTTGCGAATAGTAGCGATTATAATAAAAACGCCTTTTAATCTTGCAAAAGAAATCCATTAAACTAATAAATAACGCAGAATATCTCGTTCACTCAATGCCCATATTTAAGGAACTAGAACCAGTGCTCGAAGTGGGGGGCGGGGGGAACGAAGGGGCAGGCCGTGCCCTTACCTGTTACATTTTGTATTTGGCGTACCCCCTACCATTTTATTAATCTGAGCTCATTGCCTTTACTTTCAGTAGGCAATTGGCATCACTAGGTCCTAGCGTACTCTTATTTTTCTAGTCCACTTCTCCAAGCGTTCCCTTATCTTTTCTAACTCACTTCGAACACTGACTAGAACTGTTAAGGATACAAGACCTATATAAATGCAAAATAGCCAGCCTAATTCACAATTTAGTGTCGAAAAACATATATATCTTATCAGTGGGTGTCTCACCCATTTTGCATGAGACATTGACAAGGACAATAACGGATAGAAAGGGCCTCTTCCTCAACCCCGTCTTAACTACGGCCTTCATAGTATCAGCTACCAAGCTGCCTTGATTTGGAATATTTCTTCTAAGGATATTAGAAATAAAACATATATACAGTTCCAACATATCCTAAAGAATATCCTGCTGAAACCCATGAAATAGACCTCTAGAGATCATCCTAAGCAATTTTGAACTTAACGTTTTAGTACATTTTTTTACTAACCACAGATTACTCGTTTTGTGTTTGTCATTGCTTCGCTTGCTCATTCCTATCTTTGTAGAAATACTACTGTCATCATTAGTGTTACATTATTATTGTTTTCGTATTTTGTTCGTACTTTTTCGCACTGCGTATTTTTTTGTATTTTCATATTTTTTTCGAATTTTCGTTAACCATGAATTATGTTTTTGAATTCCATGTAAATAGTAATCAGTACAAAAACCACTTCGGGATAAAGGGAGAGTGACGCAAGAATTCTACTCACAAAAGAAGCAATATCCATTTTGCGAGTGACTTTCTTTGTGTCACTATGGCGGAAGGATAATAATTCTCTTAATTTTATTACAAAGGAAACTCTTCCGCCATAGTGATACAAAAAGTCAATCGCAAAATGGATATCACTTCTTTTATGAGTAGAATTCTTGCGTCACTCTTCCCTTTACCCCGAAGGGGTTTCTGTACTGATATCACTTATTTTGTAAGACTGCCTTTTTAAAATAATAATAACAAAACATTTTAAATACATACTTTTCTTAAACAATTCGTACTAAAAGTTAAAAATATGCATGACTAAAAAGAAAAGCATGGGGCGAGGTCTCATATACAGTCACTTTATAAATTCTTCAAGTGGCTCGCCCCATAGTCACGCATAAACCATATTATTTTTTACCTTTTTAGAAGGAATATCTGATAGAATCGCACGAGTATTAATAAAGATAAACAATAGATACAATATGGAAGTTATACAAGTATATACTCCAACAATGTCACATCCGGAGGAAGAAGTCGAAGAGCTACGAGGAGGTACAGAAGATTTTGCATAGTTGAAAATAGCATTACAAAATTATGATGGGAGACTTCAATGCGAAAGTAGGAACTAAGCAGAACAGTGACACGAAAGTGGAAAACTTTGTATTTGGCAAAAGAAACAAGAGAGGAGATAATTTAGTGGAATTTTCAGAAACCAACAGACTCTTAATTTCCAATACTTTTTTCAAGAAGCTGCCTCAGAGGAAGTGGGCATGGAAAGGCTCAAATGGGATTAAAAACGAAATAGACTACGGTTTATCGAATAACAGGGAAATTCTGCAAGACGTGTATGTTCTGAACAGTTTCAAAATATAAAGTGATCATAGGATGGTGAGATATAAGCTGAAACTAAATACTAGACTTGAGAGAAAAAAGCTTATCAGAGGAAAACCGCCAGTATTAGATCTGGAAAATCTAGGGAAACACAGACATTCGAGATGGAACTAAGCAACAGATTGAGTGCCTTGGAAGAGTTAGAAGATAAAAAAGACACCAATAGCAGAAATAAAATACTGACTGGGATAAGAGAAACAGCCAATTAAATAGCAGGCATCAAAAAGAGAAAAGAAAGCAAAATCTTTGAAGAAGCTAAACTCTTGTTGAAGAAAAGAAGGGAAGTGGAAGAAGAGGAAATTACATAAAGAGGATTGAGTACATAGAACTAAATAAACCGTAAGGAAAAATATAAGAGAGGATTTACGTAGATACAACGAGCATCTTATTAGAAATACAATCGAGGAAAGTAAGAGCCTGAAGAAAACCAAACAGCAATTTATGATAGGGCAACGGGACCGTAACACGAAATAAGGAAGAAATTATAAAAATGTTTGAAAATTTCTGCAGAGAATTATACTACTATGATGAAGAACTAGGAAATGAAGGCTCAGAAGGTAATGATGTAGGTAGAATGTAATGAAGGATGTATTGTTTCTAAAATGTAATGAAGGAAGAAGTTTATAACTTACTTCGAGGGATGATGGATGGAAAATCGCTGATGGACTCACTGCAGAGATGTTTAAATAGGGTGGTGAAAAAATAAAACAGAAACTTGCCAAATTATTCTCAATGTGCCTGAGGAAGAGAGAGATACAGTGAAGTTGGAATAATGCTTTATCATTTTGTTGTACAAAAAAGGGGACAAAGAACGCGTCGAAAACTACAGACCAATTAGTTTACTGTCAGTTCTATACAAAAGGTTCACCAAAGTAATTTTGAATCATATTGAACGAGACTTGAATTTTAACCAGGTAAGGGAAGAAACCGGATTTCGTCGTGGATTTAGCACAGTGGACCACATACAAGCATTGAATGAAGTTATGGAAAGAACTAATGAATATGAACTTCCACTATGTCTAGGATTCATAGATTTTGAAAAAAAAACTTTCGATTCGGTCTCCTTAGTAGAAGTACTTAAATCACTTAAACATCAATTTAATGCGAAACATTTACTCGACTGCTACATCTGTCATTATACTACATCAAGAAAGTGAAAAATTTAAAGTTGGAAAAGTGTTAGGGAAGGAGATTCATTTTCTCCAAATTGTTTTCTGCGGTCCTGGAGGAAGTGTTCTAAAATTTAAACTGGAATGAATTAGGAATAAAAAACAATGGCAACATCTTCATCACCTACGATTCACTGATAATGTAGTCCTGTTTGCTTCAAGTGCAGAAGAACTACAAACTAGAATGGAAGATTTGTGTAATGAGAGTTCGAAAATAGGCCTTGACATTAATTTAAGTGAAACGAAAGTAATGTACGTACAATCAACATGCTGGAAAAAGGAAATAAAAATTAAAAGAGAGACAATAGGCATAGTTGATGAGTATGTTTATCTAGATCAGCTTAAAACATCGAATGCCAAGTTGACTGATGAAATAAATAGGTGTAAAATGGCCTTGAGCTCCTTTAGAAGACTACACTTTATTTTCAAAAGCAAACTACCAATATGTCTGAAGCGTCAAGTTTATAATCAATGTGTCTTACCCGTGATGATGTACGGCTGTGAAACTTGGACATTGAATGCGTAAACGACTCAAAGATTAAGTCACAAAAAGAGCAATGGAGAGATATATGCTTGGAATAACCAGGAGGGACAGGATGACTAATGAGTGGATTCGCGCACAAACAAAGGTAGAAGATATAATCAAGACTGCGAAGAAGCTGAAGTGGAAATGGACCGGCCACATAGGTAGACGAACAGCTGGAAGATGGACGACAAATGTACTACATTGGATTCCTAGAGAAAAGAAACGACCGAGACGACGTCCAAATGCAAGATGGGTAGATGATATCAAGTGTTTTTCAGAACTACAAGGATTAGATAGGAGCAAACCGAGTTATGTTGAAAGAAAAGGGGGAGTGAATAGAGAAGGGAGAAAGGAGCAGTTAATGGAAAACTGCTGAATATGAAGATGATGATGAGTATGAATTGTTTAAAAAAAGTATTTCTTCAAAAAAAATTTTATTATTTTTTTCGAGTTATTTCGGTGTTAGCATATGTTTCCTCAAGCCAGTATTCTGTGACCCAAATCATATCATGTTCTGCACCCAGTAAAACCCGAGAGTATCGCAGAAAGTATTATTTATTTTAGAATAATGAAGTCCGTATTAAAAACTATTAAAATATGCTTTTAAAGTATATAAATATATAAAAGTAACAATGGAATATTGTGTTGTCACTCGACTTAAGTCGCTGTGCAAAATTTCATCGTTCTATGACATCGGGAAATGAGTTAAATTAACGTTGAAAATTTTGAAGACACCACGTACCATTGTGAACTAAAGATAGCCTTCGTAGAAAAAAATCGATATTGGTCCATGGTAGGCTCCGTATCTCGAAAAGTGTAACTCCAATTATAAAAATAAGCTTCGATTTTCGGACGGCAATTGACCCCCAACCCCCCCAGGTACCAACCATTTGGAGCTAAAGCAAAAAGACACACAGAATGACAGACACACCTTAGATCATCTGTGAAAATTCTTTGATTCGGCTAAAAAAAGTCATAACTTTTGAATCCCTTCACCGATTTTGATGTGTGATACACCGTTTGAAAGATATTGAAACTTAGATTACGATTCCACAAGTTTCGTCTGCCTATATGGTCTTAGACTGCCTATATGGCGTCAGTACTATAATCAGAAATGTGAAATTTTGATTTTTTCGAACCGCCCTAGAGGAAGAGGGGGGGGGGGGTCCAGAGAGGTCCTACCGACCCATTTTTTCTGTGCCTTGGTATGAGAAAGAGTTTTCAAATGCAAGTTCAAGCATAAAAATCGGGCTTATAATTCGCTTGATCCCAAATTAGCTGTATATATATATATATATGAGTGCCGCTAACAGACTCGTTTTTGAGCTAGCGTCACTCGAAGAACTACCGTTCTTCATGATAGAAGTGGTATGTGATTTTATGTAATAGCAATGTCAGTTATATTAATATTGTTGTAAATAGTTATGTTCTAGTGTAATGCAAGTGTATTTTACCCTTTAGTAACTTGTAATTGTTATTTTAGAAAATTACCACAAAACTACAAAATGCCTTGTTTGTGGTATTACGGAAAGGAGAATCCAATAACGGCAGTAGCTAGGGTTCTCTTGGAATCTGTCTGAAATTTGTAATTAAATTGTGATGTCAATATTGAAAGAATAAAGAAATGTCTGGCCCTGCTTCTGAGTGGTGCACTATTACATCTGAGGTTCCACAGGGTTTCATCCTCGGACTTTTGCTTTTTGTTCTTCTCATGGGCAATCCTATGGACCACTACCCTGAATCTTCAAGCAGCATTCTTATGTATGGCGATTACTGTATTTCTTTTTAGATAAATTAAAACCTTTGATGATGTAATACAACTGCAGTCGGATATTTTCGTGGTCCAACTGGCAGCTCAGAATTAATACTGATAAAGGTACTTCTCTCACTATTAGTCTTAAGAAATGTCCTCTTCAAAGTTGGCATCATCTTAACACAACTCCTCTTGCCAAAGTTTCATCACATGAAGATCTAGGTGTTTTGATCGACTCAAAACTGACTTTTAACCATCATATTACTATGTCTGCTAAAGAATCCATGAAACTTCTAGGTTTCCTTTATATATTCGTTGGTTTGAAAGATCATACAACACTAAGTTTATTTTACAACAGTTACTTATCTCAGCATCTTGAATATTGTTGTTTTATTTTGGCTATGGCGTGTCCCACAGTGCTGTCTAAAGTTAACCGAGTTTTGAACTTTTTCTTGGCTACAGTTCGCTTTCGCTTCCTATCCATACGCAATTTCAGAAAGACAACAATCCCTATAAGTCCTTCATATTAAATTCCGTTTAGCACGCATACATTTACATGACTTCAAATGCATGTATAAAATTGTTAATGGACATATCAGATCTGGTGATATTCTTCTCCAGTTGTTTCTTTGCGTTCCTGTAAACCTTACTCCCAGTTACAATCTGTTTGCTTCGCGAATATCCAGGCTTGTTATTGTTATCAGCATAAACAAGTTCTTGATTTTGCTCTACCATTTAACCGTTTTATGACATGTCTGGTATCGATTATCTGATTTAAGCACTTTTTCGTATTTTCATTTTTCTGTTCGTCGGCAGCTTCGTTCCAAGGGCTATCCACTTGCATAATATTACATCCTAACTCCAACTCAAAACCTTTTTAACACAAAATAATTTCAGCTGAATACAATAACATCCTACTGCGTTTTGTTCCTCCTGAAAAAAAAAACTCCGGTGTGTAGCGGGTCAATTTCATTTACCATTACAAAATGTTTTTATCTGTTATTTGATAGCTGCCTCATTGATATTGTTAATTCAATTATTACAAATTTGATTAAGAAATTGTATATTGGCGACATTGAATCGACGCTAGCGCCACATGGAGTATTGAAGAAGAAGGAGAAACTACCTTCACCACACACGTGAAAGAAATGGAGGTGCAAGCATGGCTGGAAGCACCAGTGTTTGTACACAAGTATCGACGGTTGAGGATACTGAAGTTTTGATAGTTATTTAATAGTGTGTTTTGACAAGGAAGATTCTAGAAATCAATATATTTGAAATAGTTCATAGGTCAGTTGAAGTTATGTTGGAGACAAAAGTTCAGAATTCTTCCGGAAAGAACCATGTGGAAAAGGGAGACGGTGCTGCTTTAGATTGATCTGCTAAATTTACGTAAACATGGAATTAATCAGCTAATGCTGGAAATTTAAAGTCTGGGAAATGGAATTAAATCAGATTAGATACCATTTATTAGGAGATATTAGTGATGCAATTTAAATCATAAAGTAAGTGTGAAAAATTAAACATTATAAAATTTTAGTGTAAAATGTTAGAATTCTGGTTCTTTCATTTGTTGCTCAAAGGTGCTATCGAATGCTAAATATTATCGGAAATTTTTAATTAGCTAAAATAATAGATTCAAGTTCAAGTTCGACTGATGTTTGCTGAAAGTTTGATTCGGTTAGGAAAGTTTAATCTTCAATCCTCGTGTTAAGAATTATTCCACAAATATTCGTTAAATAACTTATTCTTTGGCTTCTCTGAAAGGTTACTTAGGAATATATAGGATTCATTAAAATTGTTTGAAAACATTTTAAATTCGTTGAAATCATAGAGATAGATTTTATGAATAAATATTAAAGTTTTGCTGAATCACCAGGCTAATACCGGGAAGGTACCAGCGTAGTTTATAAATATAAATAATGGGCGAACCTATTGAGTGTTACTCCAATTTGTTTTCGTGTTTTATCAGATGTTGAAAGTTTAGTCATTTTGAACTTGTGTGTTTTTCATATTGTGAGCATGTGGGAAGAGTGTTGAAGTCTAATATCAGTGGCAGGCAGGTTCGAGCTGGACCGTTGAGAAAGTTAACGTTAAGTTAGTTTTACAGGTTTGATTTGTTGCACTTCGTGATGGAAAGGATTTGTTTTTAAAGTTAAGAAACCGGAATCATGATTTTTAGTGAGGTTGATAACTTAAGGAAGTCAGATTAGACTTACATTGTGAAATTTTACTGTTGTTATTAGATTAATCAGTATTGTTCTTGGGTTCAGGCGAAGATAATCGCGGGTAGGTTAAGGTTTGGCATGGTTGATTGCTTGGAATAAGTTGGTCTTATCAAATTCGGCTTTTAAGGTTAGATTTCAAGGGTACTGAAGTTCAAATCGGAGTTATTGAGTGTCTGCGTTATTTGTTTCTCCTACTCGAGTGTGTGTAATTGATTGCTAATGTTGTGTATGAGTGAGTTATTAGCATATTCGTTTGAATAGATTTCTTGCCTTTTGGTGTGACTGAGTACGGTTGGGTTCGAAATTTTGTACTTCTCTTTGGAGATCGATAGTCTTTTTGTAATTTTGTTCTCAATCCGTGTATTTGAGTTTAATTAGATTGGGATTGTTCTTGGGTGCTTGGTATTGCTGTTTGGTAAGTGTCTGTTATTGGAAGTGGTGAAAATGAAATGGTGTTTGAATTAACCTGAATCTTGTGTGCTACTGGAGTAAATTTTGGAATATCGGTTTGGTATTTTGGTTTGAAGCTGAAACTCTTTGAGGAAGGCTTGTAATACTTTAAATAAGTCAATTGGCTCTATTTAAATTTGATTTAGTGGGAATTCTATATTAATTAGAGAAATTAAAGGCTTTATTGTAAGTTATGCGGGGTCCGATTCGCAAATCATTTTTTCTTTGATAATTTTCTTAATTCAATTGATATTTAACTGTCATTTTCAGCAGAGGTAAACAGAGAAGTGTAAATTAATAGAACGTAGAGCCTGTTCCAGTTAATTACTACAAAGGAATTAAACTTTGAATTTTGTGAATTCCACCCCCTCCCAACCCTAATTTTTAAAACTTTTTCTACCGGGGCTTATTAGGGGATTATGTTGTAATATGTTATTAGAATAATTGTTCTGATAGATATCTAGGATCTGCTCTTGTGTATTATTTGTTAGTTAAACCAAATTAAGTTTATTTATCTTTGTTATTTTGATGTATTTAAACCTAGTACGGAATGCCGACTTCATTGATCGAATGAAATATGAAAACAAATTGCTGAGTTTGATTTAAAACTTGTTCTTGTTTAGCCTATGTTGGATGATTTTTGGTGCTTATAAGATTTATTCAATTATGAGAGAAGACATACGTTACTTATATTTTAGATCGGATTTAGGTTGTTACTGGGAAAATCCGTGATTGAAAATATTTATCCTTGGAAGTTGTGATAATTATTGAACAAAAATTATAATTGTATCAATGGAGCCAAATCTTTGATTTAGTTCAGCCTTCTATTTTGAATTATTTCTACTGTCGATGATGATACCCATATAGCCGTATCTTGTATTCCTCAACCAAGTTTTTTTTTTATCTCAGCAACGTTTTCGTAGTTAATCTCAAGCCGAGGTTACAGGTGGACTTGGGATATTTAGCAATTCAGGTCTTCAATTAAAAATATAAAATTATACACGTACAAATTTATTTCGATAACACAGTTAACAATGTATTAGAATATGTACAAACATTATTTCAATATAATGGCTATAAAATGGATATTGAAAAAAAACTAGATATAACGTGCACAGTAACATATTTGTACTAGGAGTTAGATTCGAATAAATGAACAAAATATTCTGTTCCTGAGTTATTCTATTTCACAATTCAGCTGTTGACTAATGCCTCCAATTAGTTACTGTTGCAATTCAACATCTTTTCATTATTTTTCTATTATAGGAGGTTGCTCATTCAATAAACCATAATTTATATCAATACTTTCCAATGCTTTAGTATCCACAGTGAAGACAGTTTTTACTGAACTTTATACCTTGCAGCTATTTATAAGAATAGAAATTATTTAAGCTACGTTAGAATAGTTAGAAAATAAACATTTAAAAGTAGATATTCATTCATTTCAATATTTGACGAATATCTTTGTACTAATAAAATATTACAAGTATAAATACAGTAGCAAATTTCAATAGGACACTTAACATTGTCTTAAACAAAAATATTTGTTTCTCTTACCTTTTAAAGTATATGCATAAGTTGCTTTCCGTAATATTAAAAACATAATAAGTTTCCACTATAATGTTAAACTAAGCACGTAACTCAACAGAATGTCTCTTGTGTAATTAGACATGTGTAGAAAATTATCGAGAGAGTAAAAATAACAAAGTGAGTATCAGTGATTCCATAATATACTATTTCCTTATGTATATCTACAAAATTAAAGTAAGAAAAATGAAGCTTATACAACATATTCAATGAAAAGATGATAGCACATTTATATACGTACACAATTCATGAGTGAGTCAGTAATTACGAATATTTTTAGTTCTCTGCATGAAAAGGCCATCACAGATAACACATTAACAAACATTTTAGAAAACACTGCCAACCTTTTCGAAACTCAAGAGCCACTGTTTGTAAATAGCACAGCTTCTTTTAAAAATATCTTGAAGTCTCAGCATGATTGTTTAAACTTAAACGTAAATTTTCAATTTCAATTAAAGGAGATTTCTTATTTGAAAACAATTTCTATAACTATGGTTTAGAAAACAATTTCAAGTGAATTTTAAATATTAAAATTCTCTATGAGAAGTTGAAGATACTTAGAAAAACACTCAAATGAAGATTATTTGCGAAGTTAAAAAGTTTGTCCTAATAGCAGAAAATATACCAAAAATCGATTAAGTTTTTAGGATTCAAAAGATTTTTACATTATTCAAAGTCTTAAGATTACACTTAATTACTTTGAAATAAAGTTCAATATTTAAAACTTATTAATACAAAATATACTAAATTTAATTCTTGAAATAACTGCTTAAAGAAAAGCCAGAAAACATTTATCTAAGGTTATTCATGTGTTTCTAAGAAGTAAAAATCTAAATAACCAGTTCAACAAATAACCTGAGATACAATAGTAGGAATATTCTCTATTACTTTTAATGTAATCTCCGGCCCTGCCGGTACTAACAAATTTGGTGATACAATCCTCTTAGTATATAATACACTGTTCAAAGCCACAAAATGTTCATAATCTCTCCAGTAACTTGAAAGTTGAAATTCATTTTAACAACATTTTTAATTAGGCACAAAATATAAAATGAATTAATGTATTTTTTATGAAAATATCTAAGCATACACATTCCATACATACTAAATCCAAGGTAAACACATCTGCTATCACATACAAGACAGACAAACACACAATCACGCACTCACGCACGCACACACACACACACACACACACACAGTACCACTTATTGAAATTAACGGATACTAACATAGATACAAAAATATCATACGCTTTCCTCGATCTCCACATAACTCATGAACAAGCATATTATGTGATATAAAAGAGAGTATATTTAATGTAACGATAATACCAGAATTCTCTATTATGCTTAAAAATCGTATGACAAATATGTGAGCCCAGCTAAGTTTGTTCCAGAAAGAACGAGAAAGCAACCGTTTCACGAAAATGAAACTCTTTTTTTTTTTTTTTGATGAATATAAGCACGGAAAATTTTCCCCTTAAAATAGAAAGTGTGACTTCAAGAAACTAAACACAGTTACCTCTCCAAAAAGTCTCTGTCCCATTTTTTTTATTGATATTTTCTTTTTTATTTCACCAATAATGGAATATACATTTTAACTACGTCATCAACTCAGAATTTATTTGAAAGAAACTAATATGCGATCCTTCCGAACAGACTTCTTGAAATTCATTACAAAATACTATGTATTTCAAACGGTATATTCTTGCCACTTTCAGTTTCTAAATTAAGTAGGCTTTTTACTAATTTCTCCCGTAAACAGTCAAGAAGCACTATTCGTACTAGCGAAGAGGGAACGTGGTTGTTGTGGATACTTCGTTTGCCAAGGTTCCTGAAAGCAAAATAACTAAACAATACCACAATATGTATAATTAGTTTCACGTATGTCAATTTATATGCCTCTTATTTTCAATAAGAACGAATTCATATTTCCTTAATGCTTCGTACATTCGTTCTTATCAAGAGTACAATAAGACACAATCTCTAGATTATACTTTCATTTGTTTCTTCCAACTACTCTTTGCTCACTTTCTGCTTCTTTTTTTTTTATCTTGGTGACGGACTAATTCCTCGGCCATCGCCTCCTCTATGGCCATCCGCGCTGCAATAGAAGGCCGAACAGTCGTGATTTCTAACTGCAGCCATTACGTCAGATAGGTGGTGTGATAGTGCTGCTGATAAATCTGGATGGATTCTGAAGAGAGAAAACAGAAACAAATTATTAAGTATACTACAAAAAGAGAAAAAACATATAATACAGCAATCTTTAATGGAATAATTATCAATTTTAAATAGTTTTGTGTCGACACCGTTCTTAAAATTTTCAACAAATTTACAGTTTATGTTTTTCTTCTCAACAGCAGAGGATCAATGGGTGATTTAGATAATAATGGGTGATTTAGAAAAAAACTACAAAGAGAAAAAATTAGAATAAATAAAGATTGCTGATTAGACACAATGAAACTAAATCACATATAGAAGAGAGGATAAATTGAATAGGTATACAAAACGAGAAATTAAAGCGAGAATAGGAGAGGTGAAGAAGATAAAGAATTTTCTGGACCAATGAACAAGTATTTGGGGGAAAGAATACATTAAAATACACAGTAAAAAGTAGTTGTGTTCATTCAACACAATGTGGTGTCCCAGCGTGACTACCACTTTTGTGTGTTAAAACCACACAACACACGGTGTTGATTTTGGTACTGTGAAAAAAAGAAGTTACGGCAGCAGCTAGATTTGAACATGGGCTACTCAGTTAGAAGTCGAGAGTCTTACCGACTTCGCTAAATCGTCAGACGAAAAGAACACTAGATTGAAACAATGTAGAGGATAAAAAATGTCGCTGAACCTCAAACACAAACAAAGTTACTCTCAGGACTTATGCCATGGTTTAATCACTTTTCCATTGGTCACTTAGGGATCACAATCCCCATTTATTGAGAATATGTTCCATTTCTATGAAAGGAAGCGCAGCATTTGACATATTACGACAAGAAAGCAGAAATGCTGGTCAACTGTTTGGCTGTCGCCATCTTGCTTGCTTTCATAGAAATAGAATATTCTCAATGAATGAGAATTCTGGTTCTCAGCTGACAAATAGGAACTGATTAAACCATGGGATAAGTCGTGCAGGTAAATTAGTTAGTTTTGGGGGTGCAGCAACATATATTTGATCCCATGCACTGTTTAAATCTATAGTATAGTCGTTTAATTCAAATGTTGTTCATTAAATATCGCTTGCACCCACTGCCTCTTCTATATGGCGATTTAGCCAAGTCGACTTCTAAATGAGCAACCCATGTTCAAATCTCACTGCAGCCGTAACTTTTTTTTCACAGTACCGAAATCAACACCGTGTGTTGTGTTGATTTAACACACAAAAGTGGTAGTCACGGTGTGACAACGCACTGTGTTGAATTAACACCGCTATTTATTTATTTATTATTTTTTGTAGTGTACCCTTTTGGGACAAAACAGCAGTAGCTTGTACTCTTTGAGTAATAAAATAAAAGTCTTTAACATATGGACATGTAGGGTTGTACATTTCTCAGCGTATCAAATTAAGCATAAGAATTATGCAGTTTTATGTTCCCAACGAATTCGTTCGAGAAATAAATGTTATGCAGTTTTCTTTAAGTATGTGAATGAAATAATTAGTTCCACTATTATTTGAAAGGGTCAGGGATATAAAGGTGCCAAACCTCATTTTCGAAGAAACGAAGTAGTCTACAATACTGTGTGAAAATCAAGACAATTAGTATTACTAGTTCAGTTAATTCTTAATTTATCCAACAGAGGGAAATGAATTGAGGACAAAATCAAGAACTTACAGTATAAGTAAAATTGTTCATTCAGGTATTCTCCTACAAAACCTGAAAGCCTTCTTCGTTGCTTTAAAATTGACACTTGGCACCCGACTCTTTTACTTTCTTTTCCTCATTCATCATGTTATAACAAACAATAAAATAGGACTGAAAAGATGACGTAAAACACTGTTCACCATCTAAGGAAGAAACTGAATATATCAAATATATTGTCAAAGATTTCTTTGGATCTTTCTTCTATGGTGATGTTTCATTTCTAGCTACAGCTCTCATTTATAAATTTACATTAAAAGAAAGCACTTTATCATTTTTATCGTGTATATAACGAATGATTTATTATAAATTAGAATTATTATTCATCACGTACATAGAAGATAAAATTTTCGTAAACCTTGTATTAACTGTGATTGAGTTATTCATAAAATTCCATTATGAACATAGGAGGAATATTTTACATACTAACGCCAATAATTCTTTCAAACTATTCTGAAATAATTAATGTTTTGCGAAACTTAGTAACGTTTATACGGGACATAATAATAAACAGAGGTTCTATCTTTTTGTTGTTAATAAGAAACTAATAGAACTTATTGTTTTACAGTACTTAAATATCCTGGAAAGATACTTGTTTTTGATAGAACAGCGAGTAATAATAGAGTGACTTAAATAAACAGCATTAGGCAGCTATTTGCATTATTTAAGTCGACTATACAATGTGAAAGATTCTCTGTGAATCATGTTATGTGTTTTAAAGTTCATTTGTTCACTATATTCATTAAGGTGTATCAATGTAGAAAGTACATTCTCACATGATTGCAGATAAAGTAAAAATTATATTTGAGTGCTGTACCAAATAATTCACTTAATCTGTCTACGTCATAAATAGTAATGCTTTAATTTTTTTTTGTGTATAGTACGTGAGTAAATAGCAGAACTTCAGTCAATACAAAAAAGAAAGCATTACTGGATGGAAAATTACTAACTCAACAACATATAATAACGTTTGAAGGGCAAAGAGGAAGAGGAAGAAGAGAGCTAAAACTTATTGATTATAATAAGGAGGAACAGGACAGATGGAGAGACAAACAAAAAATTCTTAGATATTTGGACAAATGCAAACATTTAACTTCCCTCGGAGAACCTGCAATTAAATGCAGAACATTGATTATAATGAACTTTATTATGTATAATAGCAATATAAAAACGCTATCAACTGAGTGACTAAACAATTTTCTAGAGCCTAAAGTAAAAAAGGATTACAAAACATTATCAGTTTCTCTTTATGATCGTAACGAAATAAAAGTTTGCACTATTTTGAATCATAAAATGAAGTCATCGCGTAACCTTACAAAAATATCTCTCATAGTATATATCTAATTCCGCTTCCCTATCTGTAACCTTAATTTATATAGTAATGTGATCCATCAATACACTTGATAACAGTAATTAAAATTGTGTTACGTATTGCGCTTTCCCTTTCAATGTAAACATTTACAATAAGGTTTTAGGATCAATGTTATTTGGTTATTTTATACTGTTTACATCGAATTAGTTGCACAAAAGTTATTACTTTTCATTTGAAAATTTTATTTCACATTTAATAATAAAGGTTGGATCATAATTTATGAATGATCTGTGTTGGTTCAGGTTTAAGTTATGAATATATAATTTATATGATTGTCTACAGGAATATCTCGAAACTTCTGGGACTTGATTGAACAAGAATGATAAATACCTTTGTAACAGTTTTGTTCTCATTCAGTTCTGACATTAATACATTATTTTTCATTCTCTGTCTTTTCTGGAATCAATACAGTGGACCAGAAACCCTTTGTAATTGACCAGAACATACCTTCACATAAACTGAGAAGAAATTCCAACTCTAGATACGTTTCTGAGTAAATGTAGATATAATGGAAATTACTTGAACGCATGTAAGAAAACTTTAACACACTGTCCATTAGGAGTGTCCTTGAGTACGAAGAAGTTTTTAGTATAGTTTCTTTAACACATCTACGTTATAAACTCATGTTTTTTGTTTATTTTTATCCTTTTGTTCTTACTACCCGAAGTAGATCCGCAATTTCACAGAACGCTATGTATTTATGTTATAAATGGTTAACGGTTTCAAGGTCCTTTTCACGCTTTCTTGCTTTCACATCTCATGAAGTCAGTGAAACTGTTATGAATTTTTTATTTGCAGCTGCTTATAAACAAAGTAATAAAATTTACAAAGAAACAATACGTAAGAACGACTTCTTCGTAATATTTTGATCTTCATATAAAATAATTGCTGAATTAGTCACTAACTTTCGAAATGTCAATCTCTCTATCTCAAATTTAGTACTTATTAATTACGAGTATTATGAAAGTCCAATAACATATTTGAGATTTAAAATGAGACGTTCATTTAATGTTGTTTTCTTCAGTGAAAACAATAATCCAGAAGTTGGACTTCTATTTTCTATTTTCTTTCAGTGCGATTCAACACAATTCTACCATAGAATGACACTACGTTAAATCATAATTATCACTGCATGTGATGCTATTGTGATCGAAGTGGCCACTAAAACACAACACGTACGAGTAAGATAACTCGATTCTCTCTTGCACGAAACCAATTGTTTGTTTCCTATTATTGTCTCCCACTGCAAGAGTTTTATAGTGATTGGTGATAATTTATAAATTCTGTTGACTCGGTAAGAAAAAATAATAAATATTTTTGGTTAAATATTTTAAATTATCCAACATGTTTATGTTACTGATAAGTGGTGACACGTAAGCAGCAAACCACCAGATGCAAGAAATCCATTGGGTAATGATGAACAGGAGAATGAATTGTGTAACATAGACAAATATCCATGAATGTTACGTTCAGAGATTATTCGATGAACGTGTGACACAATATACTTAATATGATTCCTTTTAATGTTAAACTACGTTGCCCTAATAATTATTGCACTCCTGTCTTGTGATAGATTGTAATAACCTCCTTTATTTTCTGGTAAAATGTTGTACTTTTGTACACACCTAAGTAAGAAAACGTTGGTCATTCTAAAGAGAGACATAACTTGAATGCAATGATGAATGGAATTGAATCGGTACTCGTATTTGTTACAACGACGCCAGTCATGCACAGAATAGTACTTAAGTCATTAGAATTGGATCATTTATATAGTTGTGTGCGTACTGATCAATTTCTTCAGTGGTTCGTAATAACACTGAGGAGCTGGTGAATAATAACATTTGCAGATAGAATATGTTTGTTACGCAATAAATTGTCCAATTTCTTTTAACTTCATAGATGATAAAATGATCTTAGATAAAATATGAAATACTGTGCTCTTTCAACTTTCCACATTCCTCATGGATGCACAATATTTCCATAAAGTTAATTTTGTTGCGGAAAGCTCTAACCTTATTTTACGTTTTGTACTGACAATTTTACACTTCTTTTGCAAGTTACTATTAGGAAAGATACACCAAACTAAACTGTAATATTCTCGGTATGAGCTGGTAAACGAAATTAACGTGTGGATAAATAAGTAAATAGTGAAGTTAGCCTATTAAGGTATCCCATCGTTTAGAAAAACACAAAGGAGGCAATGTGGACGAGAAGACAGAAATAGCGTATCATGTCCGATTAAATGGATACCAATAAGTAGAACATCATATACTTTTTACTTTTTGAGTTCGATAGAGGCAGTAATGAGGCCGCAGAATGCCACAACATTCGGCAAGTGTATGGTGAAGATGCAGCTGACGATAGCACATGTCGTCAGTGGTCTCGAAAATTCAGAGACGGAGAAAGAAGCTGTCAAGTTCAACCACGGTCTGGACGTCCATCAGCGTTTTCAGAAGAGGATCGCAACCAAGCCAAACAAAACACCCGGAATCCAACCGTAGAGGAATTAGCGGAAACCTTCCAAATACGTAATTGATAGAGGCTCGAAGTACTGGGTTTTACCACAAGTTCAATCGTTGGTTTCCACATCAGCTGAGTGCAGCTTAACGAGAAGGGCGCGTAACGAACTCCGTTTCCTTGCTTTTTCGGCACAAAAATAACTGGTTCTTGACACTCATTGTCACGGCTGATAAGAACTAGGTTCAGTCGCGGAGCGTAAAGCGTCGAAGGACTGTTTGTCGCGTTTCTGAACCGCCTCCATCGACATCCAAACAGAAAATAGAAGATAGAATGCATTCCAAGAATGGGATGTTAAATGTTTGTGGTGGGATGTCAAAGGAACATTCACTGGGATGGGAGGTCTTCGAACGTAACCAAATCATTAATGTCACCATCTACTGTAAACAGTCGGACAGACTGCAACGACCATTGCGATCGAAGCGATTGAACCTTGTCAATCGCCAAGGTGTCATCATCCACCATGATAACGCCAGGCCACATGATGCTGCCATCATCCATCAACATTTGATGGACTTGATTTGTAGATTTTACTCCATCCGCTCTATTCTCCTGACCTGACCCCTACAGACTTCCACCTGTTTCACGCTTTGCAGAACTCCTTCGTTTGGAAAATCTTTGTTGATGTGGAGGCTATGAAACTGCCGTACTACAGTTCTTTAAAGACTCGAAACTTCAAGGCTTTTCATGCGTGGGATTCATCTCCAGCCAGAAAGATGGCAAAAAGATAATTGATTGGGATGGCGATTATATTCAGTTCTAGGACAGTTCCATTTTTTGTTGTTCGCATTTTTATATTATACCAGAAACGGGTAGAACTTCTGCACTTCAGGTTCAATTGGAACTTCGTGATCAGTTTTATCAGTGCAACCCTAGGGAACAAATACGGGAGCAGTTAAGGCCAAGTTGTTCATTTGAAAGATGCAAATAGTTGGGTATCGAATACACGCATATTCATGTCACCTGAGCAAGAGCATATTTGACGTATTATACGAGACTATCGATCAACACGGACCATGAATGAAAGCAAACTATTCACTTCACATGACATAGCATTACCTTCTTCACCGCATGTAATTTTCTCTTGATAATAAAACAACTGAAGAAAATAAATTTCTATCATACACACTGTAGCCCTACCCTATCATATGGTGAAATCTGCAAGACAAATGAATATAAAAAAGACACAATGTGTGGCATAGCTTACATGGTTAATAAAATTGCTAGAGCCAAAAGAAGGAAAAATTGGGAACGATCCCAGCTGTCACCCGTCCTGAATGAGGTTTTTCCAGGGTTTTTCCTGAGTCACACCAGAGAAATGCCGGGATGTAACCCACTAACTAAGCCCTGGCCGACTACCTTTCAACACCCTTTCCCCCAGCCTACCACGGATTGAGTCTAAAGGACGTAAATCAATTCAATTCAAGAAGAAAGAGCCGTACACATTTAAATAAAGAATGGAACTTCGCGCATCAGTTGCAGGTTTAAACTGAAATTGACTATTTGAATTGATGGATCTTGACTGCACGATACGAACACAATATCTGTTCAATAATTTTTACAATATTGCCAGCTCTCCGGAAGCTTACTATTACTCACTTAAACCCGAACGACTACACCAGCGTTTCTCAACCCTTTTCATCCTGCGACCCACTTTCACAATTCCTATTCTAGCCGGGACCCACAATTAATAAATTTTCTGTAATATTAGCTTTTCATTTCAAAGAATAATAGTTTATTTCCTGTATTTATAATAAATATCCTAATTATATTTTCCAAAACTATTCAGCAAACTACCTTATTTTTCAGTAATTATTAAAAACAGCAAGCAATATAAAATACTTTTTCTGAAATTTTAGTTTTAACCTACAACTCCAAGAAAATGTATTTTTTCACTTTCTCTCACGACCCCCTTGCACACATCTCGCGACCCTCTTAGGGGCCGCGACCCCCAGGTTGAGAAACCCTGGACTATACAAATCCTCTTCACCTCATCGTCTTTCGACTTTCGACCATACTGATATAGTCAATACATTTTAATATCAGTACGAACAACAAATACAATTTAATAGAGAATCTGTTTCTGTTGGTGGCTTACTTGAGAGTACCTTCGGTATGACTCAAAAACTTTCTACTTCGCTTGTTCCTCATTGTTGCCTTCGTTCTTTTTTCTTCTCCCCCTTCTCTTAACACAAATTCCTTCATTGAATGAATGCAGGAATTCCTACTTAAAAGTGTATCCACAAAAGAAAATAACAGCTTATGGGCACCCAATGAGCACCTCAGAGTATCACTGGTTAGTTTAGAAAGTTTTCCAAACGGAGAAGGCACGCGCTAGATGACGTAACAGCTTGCCAACAACTTACGTTTCCGGACAAGCCCCTCTTCTGTCCCCAAAATTGTCCTTCGATTTATGTCATAAAAATTCTCATTCCATTGTTTCTCCGCTCATATGCAGCTCACATGATGTAAAAATGCTTATTTATTCGCTTGCTGATTTGTCGTAATGGCGGCAATTTGAAGATTCTTACTTAAATTTGACAAAAGAATAAAATAATTTGTCACAGATAGAGATTAATTTTCAGTTATTACA
>JAGDQP010028428.1:1796-24157 GCA_022664845.1 Lepisma saccharinum | reverse complement strand
TTACAATGCCAGTTTTCTATTGGCTAAGGATTAATCTCCATTCGCTGGCGTAGACCATAATGGAGTTCACACACAAAACTTGTTTCAAATATACCAGCAGTATAAGACAGCCAGCCAAGAAAAACATATTCCTCCTGCAGAATTTCCAATGAACAGAAGAATCCAGAGAAGAAAATGTCTGCAGAATCCACAGAAGAAAATGTCTCCAAACTATTTTGTTAATAAATAAAATTCCTTTTCTATAATCAAAGAAGAGCACAGGACAAGAATGGGCAATGTTAAAATAATTCAATTTTAATATCAACTTGATTTAAACATGAAAATACGATATAGTTAAATAGAATTCAACAAACATCCAAGCATGTAAAACAACAAAACCGCAAACGATTTTCCAGGCAACGACAACTGTTTCATATCGAGTTTCGTAGCCTCGTACACCAAAAAAAGATGGCGCTTATAAAATCATGGATGACAATTAAAAAAATATTATAATTAGAAAGAAATTCATTGTTTATCACATATATTCTCCTATTCCATATACAACATTGTAAGCTCCAGGGGATCTACCCCTACCCCTCTAACATCCCTCTGCAACTACCTAACCCTGCTAGGTCTAGGGGTTAACGGTACAAACCGGTTTCAAATTGTAACGAGCTTGGTACTTTACTACTGATGGGTGGACGCTATGTTTATTCCGTCTGTTAACAGCCAAGCAAAGGGAGGCCAGTGTCAGGACATGTGGAATTGTTATGCAGAGCGAATGCTGATTCAAGTTTCCTAAAGTTTGTGATCAGCGGTGATGAAACGTGGGTTGTATCAGTGCTGTGTTTCAGCCCTGGCGCACCCTAGATCGTCCATTCGCAGTTTTTGCAATGTCGTTCAACAATCATGCAACGATTACGAAAAACTGGCGGCGCAAAAGGCCAGAAATCTGGCAGAAGTAGTCCTGTATGGTGCATCCCGATAATGTACATTTCCATTTCTCACTCGTTCAGGAGTTTTTTTAAAGCACCAGGCACCTGTAGTTCCAAAACCGGCCTACTATCCTGATTTGGCACCAGCTGACTTCTTCGTGTTCCCTCAATTGAAAGCAATCCTTAAAGGTTGCATATTCCAGACCATAGAGGAAATGCAGGAAAAATCCCTTGGGACCTCCAGGTCATTCCAAAAGTGAAGATCCTTCCGGCAAGCATTTCAGCAAAGGAAGAAACGCTGGGAGTGATGTGTCCATAGTGAAAAGGGGTGATATAAAGGAGACAGGTTTGGCTAAGTGGGGGTATTACCATTTTCTCCATTATTTAAACGTTTGGATTCTTTCTTAATACACCCGCTGCATTAAAAGAGTGCCAGATATTATACTAAAGGATAAAAAAGTTGGTGGAGAGGACGTTGCAAAGAGTGTGAAAATAAAATCAATCATGCTTTCTTTACAGTTTGGTTTCTGTCTTGTTTTGTGCAAAACTACCATTAGGGCTTCTACATCTCGAGAATGAAATTTTGAAGACTCGTAAATCGAGTCTAAGAGTTAGAATTGAAGCGATCACAACTGTTATATCTAGAAGGACAACATTTAAGTGGAAGGGAAATACATAATGATGTAGTTTATAATAAATAAACTATTGAATTTGTATATTACGTTTTCTTAGTTTACACTCAAGCAGAAATGGATGTATTCCATTTCTAAAGCAATATTATGTTGTTTTACTATTTTTTGCTGCGTAAAGATACATATGTTAATTGAAAAAGCTGTATATATTTTTGCCCCACCTGCAGAATTGTTTGGTCGTCCTTAAATCTAGTTCTGGCTACGAGCCCCATCTAAACAAGGCTTAGGTAATTACTTCCTGATTTCATTCCTTCTGTGACCAAAGGGAAAAGGACCCTGTACGAACTGGTTTCGCACTTCTCCAAGAAAGGTGGTTAGAGAAGAAAAAATTAGTTTCAATATCATAAAAACACAAGATAAATTTTTCGTATTCATGAAAGATTGTGATTTATTTTTTATTTTACTTAGCAGAAATATCCTGTTGCTAAGTCATAGAAATAACCGAAATGTTAAAATGATTTTTTTACTTTAAGAAACTTCCAAATACATGGTGAATTAAACCTAATTTGGGAGGAAGCCGTTGTGCATTATGGGTGTTTGATTCGAGAGCAATCGAAGACAACTGGCGCATTGTAATTAATTGAAAGTAAGTTGATAAAGGAGCAAAAAGTCCTCAAAAGTATATGCAGAAGTTGGAGGCAGTGTTCTTTAACAAAATTTGACGTAATTTTGTAATAATTTTCGTAAATTTAGTGTTTTAACATAATCTGACAAGTCTGGAAGTCCTGAAATTACGAACTTCACACATTGTATATAGTTGTCAATTTCCTTATATAAACAATTATTATAGTATATAATTATGTAACGGGTGAGATTTCGAAGTAATGTGGTGCCTGAATTCTGAACTAGATTGTATGAAATCCTTTTGTGTATCAACTTTTACTTTTTTTAAAAAAATAATTTATTGGTGCGTGTTTGCAAATGTCAATGACAGACAAATTATAAAATCAATTACGGGCCATACCTCCTAGAAAGTTTTTTAGATTCTGAGAAACAAACGGTAAAACTTAATTTATTCCCAGTCTCATTGAGGTTCTGTATTTACGCCGTTATTTTTTTTTCTCTTTAGAACACCACTATTTTATATTGCTGTGGCCGTTTTTCTTGAGATATCATTCTTCTGTCTCGTCGCCTTTTGGAATCTGCTTCCGTCTACCATTGGTCATGGAGCCTAAGGTATTGTGCACCCAGACTCACAAAAAAAATTGCTGAGATATGTTAACTTCTATCGGATCAAATTTAAGTTGTAGTAGGCTGGTGGCTTATTTTAAGCTAAAGCACAAGATCAAAACGTCCATTCTTGTTGGGTTAGTATTGTATTTTATCTGACAGATTAATAAAACTGAAATGGGACTGGAATTTGAATTAGACAATACAAAAGAAAAGTTAAAATTCGTGGCCCCTTTTCTGGAAGTGGGCATTATAAAAACTTTACATATCCTTTAAATTTATTTGGAATGTCTATGCGGCAATTTGAAATCGCTAAGGATGTTCAATTTGCATCAAATAATGATTTATCTTTATTGTACGTTTATGAAGTTAATAATAATTAACTAACTCTATGGCTTAGGGAACTCGCAAGTTCATCTCCGCAGTAACAAACGTTCGCCATTGGTTTCTATCCTGGGCAACATCAAGCCAGTTTTCATCACAAACACCTACTTCTCGAAGATCTCTTCTAATATTGCCTTCCCAACGACGTCTCGGTCTTCCCAATGGTCTCTTTCCATCCGGCCTTCCAGCCAGGATAGCATATAGTCTTCGTTTCCCCCCCATTCGAGCTACAAGGCCTGCCCACCTTAGTCGTCGCGATTTCATTATTTTTACATCTGGTGAATCGTACAGTCCGTTAAGCTCTTCATTATGCAGTTTCCTCCATTCTCCAGTCATCTCGTCCCGTATATCTTTCTCAAAACCTTATTTTCAAACATACGTAATTTATGTTCATCTGCTAGGGTTGTACACCAACTTTCGCAACCGTAAAGTATTACCGGCACAATAACAGCTCTCTATATCTTCAATTTAAATTTCCTTTATATTAATCGCGAAGTTAGAAGTTTTTGGACTGAATAGAAACATGCGTTCCCCGATACTAAGCGACTTTTTATTTCTTCCATGACCACATTTTTGCTTGTTATGTATGGTCCCAAGTATTTAAATTTGTTTACTTTCTCTATTACCTCATCCCTAATTCTTATTTCCCTCATTCCCTGTGTTTCGGCTTGTTATCATGTATTTTGTTTTATCTATGTTTACCAGAGTAGTATCTCCCCTGTATGAAACTGAGAAGGTATACAGATGCTGTCTGTCCGTCTCTACCGCTACCCTCTAGATCATAGTTTGGAAGTCAGAGATGAGCTATACACTATTGGTCTTCTCATCGTCTAGGTGGTTAAAAGGTGGGAAAAACTTACTTTGACTTCAAAACTGGCAAATGCTTTCCATTTGCTTAGCATTCTCAGTTGGAAGAAGTTACGCTATGGCCTCAGTGTTAAAGATAAGCTGATTTCAAATTCGACTTCAGCCAACTCGGTTTGCATGGCAAACTTGATGACTATGAAACAGGCAGGTTCTTTGTATTGGTTGTCTTTCTCCATTTTAAGAATTTATCTGTATGTTCATACCACCTAAGATCTCAGTAACTACAAATCAGACAGAGGTGAGCTACACACAGTGTTCGGTTTGTCGGGGATTTTCCCTGGGACCTGGGGATTTCATCCCCGGTTGCTTATTTCTAATATCTTGCCAACCAGGGATAAAATCTTTGTATTTATACCAAAACAGGTAAAAATTACAAGCAGCTGCTGGTTTTAGGATCCCCCGTTCTTAATTTATAACAAATCGAAAACCGGCTACACATCGTTGGATTACTCATGAGTCATAATATGCAAGAGCAAGGAAAACTTACTTTGACTCTAAATCTGGCAGTTCCTTTTCATTTGCTTCTCCCTCTCTCGCTTTTTTTCTTTAAGAATTCGTCTCCAATGCCTAGATTTCAGTACATCTGATCTTAGACGGGGATTTGGGTTTGTCTACAAAAATCAGGATTTTTTTTTGCCATTATTGCTTGCCTAGTCTACGAATGTATGGATTGTATGAAACGGTACGGTAAATACATGTTGATAACGAGAAATAAACTTTATAATATATACTACTCATATTATAATAGAAATATCTTTTGCCCTATTTCAAATTACCGCTATTTGGTGAATTTCCATCATGCACAGATAAATAAACATTTTTATCTTTATACAAATGATTATCTAATAATTACGAGTAACCGAGCTAACTATGGTGTCGCTTCCGATAACGCACAGTGTTCTTCTTATTGAAGGCTGTTAGAGTCAGCTGATTGGAGAAGCATGACATCACTCCCAATTCCTATTTTTAGAAAGGAGCATGCGCAGTAATCACGTTTCCGCCATACTATTTCGTTGTTGGTGCTCCGTATAAGTAATATAATAATGTGCCCGGGTACATTTTAGATACAATTCATTCTCTCAACATATGATGGATGTTGAGCTTGTAAGGTACGGAAGAATGTGGAAACCTTAAATGTGTGTGATTTATGTTTATTATATTAAAATGCATCAGCACATGAGTGGTAACTGGTTAAAAACATAACTAGACGAAACCCCAGTTTTTCAGAGCTCGAATTTTCACAGATGAAATAGAACACCCTTTATATTAGATGCATTGGTTATGAGGGCGTGGTAGAGGTGTAAGTTGACATGAAAGAATAAGTATTTATCAACTGTGTACTTCAAATATAATTGGAACGGATGGGGGGCCTACAGTGCGTAATGTGTTGGCAATGTAGAATAGATCATTGCCTAAGTTTTTAGATGGCAGAAGCAAGCTAATCCCATAATAGAAACGCTTACCTCATGACTGAACGTAAACGGATTGTTTTCTTAAATTTTTAAACCAAAGCAGTGGACATTGAATTGTACTCTCTAATTTTACTGCACTGACATATCACTTCGTAATTACTAAATACATCCTAATGCACATTGCATAGTAGTACAATCAGTTACCATACAGGTCAAAGATGCTGCTGTAATCACTAAGTTGCGTAAGTTTGATCGAATTGCTAATGTCTGTGTGTTGTAGAGGGACAGTCTGCACTAACTTACCATAGTCGTTCTTCTAGGCATTGATTTCGTGTTTTGTGAGTAGGAATTTGAAAAATGTAATCGTAGTGTTTTGGGAAAGTTATTTGAATTGTGTGTTTAGAAGAACTTGTCACTGTTGAGAATATTAGTTTACGTTTGTGCTTAATCGATTTACTGTACAACGGGTAATCCTTTATTCAGATATTACCTTCATTTATATCACAGCCTAGAATGAAGTATATGATGTAATGTGGCATTTATTCGTTATATGGCATCCAGTCATTGTGTTGTATTTTGTCGTGTGTACGCTTTATAACACTTTCCATTGCAAATAATTCACGCTGGCGCTTCTATAAACAAATAGCAACAACCAGCAATCCAAAAATTGTTGCGAAAAGCCATACTGTTAATATTTCGTCAAATACGAAATTGAGTTAAGAGGTAGGAACATGGCACCATGCGGATTAATTCTAATTGCGACACTAAGTGTTATGAATGACTCGTATTTTGTCCGAAAACACGGACGATCTCGAGTGAGCGAAGAGGGGTTAGTTAAAGTCGGGCTAGGTTTTTATCGTACACGATTCCCATCACTTGTAAACCCCTCACACCATATATGCGATCTCAGGCATATAGTCCCGCATTTCATTCCCTCTCACGTGATATAACTTCGTTCTCCGTGCACAAAAACATAAAAAATCATTACACAGTACCTGTTTCTCATGTAATTTTACCTATGGTTGGTTAATTCTGGATACCCATTACCGAACTTAACCCTGTAATGTAAGTGCTAGTACGCATGTATTCATTGCTACTACATTGCTCTTGCTACATTGTGGCTTTTCACTCACATCTTCCCTTCACTTTACATCACATTCTACATTCGTCTCATCCGAATTTATGACCGTAATAACTGTATGGTATTCAAAGCCGTATAACAGAAAGGGCTAATTTAGAATAAACTGTACTAGCATACAGTGTTTTCGGATGTCATACGGAAAAGCTTATTGTGCAATTCACATAAGCATATAATTCGAATTAGTGTGGTATGCTATGTAACACAATAAAAAAGCAAGACACATAAGATCATATACCGGTAACCAGTATCAGTTCACTTTGAATCGAAACCGTTGTAGTCATTTATTTAATCTGCATCGGGCGCTCTGTTCAACATGAACTGAGTCTAACATAATTCTGCGTCACAAATTGAAACTGGTTGGTTAATATATGAGAAATCTAGTTCAGAAGAAGAGTGCCCAGTGCGAGCCAAAGCAATGCCGAATTGCAGATTATACGACCATGTTAACCTTCCTAAGTAATGGTAGGGTTCAGGCTTATCGACCCATAATCCCACTGTGCCATAGGACAATGAACGTGTTTATATGACTTGTGATTACCCATGTTCGCGTAAGGCATTCGTATTTTGCCCCTGGGATGATAAATATTAATAATAGTCCTACGTAGAATACTAGCAAAAGTACGATCCTTGCCATTTCAGGTACTTAGCAAATTATGTACATAATTTAAAGCAGAACGGAACAACGAGATACAGATGCCTATAAATCTAGGTGAGGAACTTGAAACACGTCTAGTAAATACCTTTTGAAGCATCATAATAAATGTAACAGCATAGCCCTCATGATAGATAGACTTAACACGCTTCCCTATTTCTGGCTGTGCTAAAATTAATATTTTTTTTTCTAAGGGAGCACGTGATTTTGAATTCATCCGCTAGGTAGCTGTGGCATAGACCTCATATTCTATTATGAGGTCGATGCCAGAACAACCTAGCGGATGAATTAAAAATCGCGTGCTACTGTACAAAAACTCATGAGTTTTAGCGCAGCCAAAAATAGGGAAGCGTGCTAAGTCTATCTATTATGAGGTCCATGGTAACAGTTACCAAGACACTATAGTTAGGCGAGAAGTAGCATGTAATGCAACGTGTAGGCAATTATGACGTTCTACTATAGAAATTAGTTGTGATTGATGAAGAGATGTGAAGTATTGACCACCCACAAATGACAAGAGTGAACATTCAGTTTCATCTCATTAAACGTTCAATCAAAGCAAGTACATGGGTCATAACCAGAAAGGAACTATCAAACAATTATTTTTTACCGATCAATAAGCGAATTTCTTGAGTAATGTTAGTAATTTGTAATCTCAAATTAGTTTATTAGAATTTTCGTACCCTTAAAAATGGACCTACTTAAGAACCTAATCTGAAACAATTAATTAACTTTTACTAGAGACAAGATTTTACGGTGGATCGCGAAAACGCTAATTGTCAGTTTTGTGTAGAAACAAGTCCTACAGACTTAGAGTTGTTTATTTTCACCTATCAGCTAATTTTCCAGTCGCGATTAAATATGAAATACAGTCTTAATTAACGAATTTCGGAAGTGTATGCGAATATAAACTTGTGGAGCAGCTTTTTTTTGAACCAGAAACAAGGCAGAAGTTGAAAGGGTTGTCCACAGAAAGAAAGAAAAAACACAGAGAAGCGGTTCAAAGATGTTGCAGCAGCATGCAGCAATAAACTTGCTGATCAAGGATTCAGCCATGCAGTCTTTGACACACACTCATCTTTATTTCACCTCCCCCAGCTCAGATCTGTCAAAGTTGAGTTTCCACTTTCAGTACCAGACTGAACAGAATTCCTCTGTTCAATGGGGTGGACACTTATGATTTCTTAAACTTTTACATGGAGCTGCAAAAGGAGGTTAAAACTCTTGTTTTCCTGTGAAGTCCTTCGTATAGAAGAAGTGTTAAGTGGATTGTTACGTGAACACCGAGAATTTGCAGTGAAGTGTTTGCAAGACATATACATTTCTGTTTGAAATGTGGAAGCAGAGAGAGCTTTCTCTGTATACAATGACATAGTCAAACAAGATGACAAATTTAACACCAGAATATATGGAAACATTGCTAACATATTATTTTCAGCAGTAATATGTAAGGTACATCTGATGTGTGTTGTCAAGAAATGGTTACTAAAAGAATACAAGGTACCTAGCAAGTAAGCTGTTTAATCTGATTTCACGAATATTTTTTTTTTAAAGACTTTCTCCAGGTAACTATCGTATATTTTTTTTCACCGCCTTTCTCCCGATATTAATATTTTTTTTAACACCGAAATCACTGATTTTTATTTACTTCAAAATGGTGTCCCTAACTTTTACATGTTACGTACAATTATCAGTAAGACATGAACGAATCTACAATCTGTTTCACGACTAACGTATACAATTCGTTCAAAAGTCATATAACTGAATCCGGGAAAGGAAATTGCCACACTGACATTACGTTCGTGTTCTAGATGCTAAACAGAGTACAAAGTTGTAGAATGACAGTCGCCAACACAGTAAAATGTGTAACGCGTTCCAACTCGTGAAATAGTATCTCTTAATAGAATAAAAGAACTTCGTGAGAACTCTTTAACACTAATTAGAATTCTGCATATGAAGGCTAATTCAGTAGTTCAGTATGCGTTAATTATAGTAATCGTTGCTGATATCCACGTACGAAACTTACGTATATTACATACAAGTTGATATAATAAAATCCAGTTGCTGTCTGCGATGGTCTGACACGGCCTGCGTCGATTAGCTATTTATTGTTCTCTTCGAATCCAAGATAAATGGAATGTAAAGCATAACAGCTTATAGTATCGAAGTCATTAGTTCTTAAAGCAACCAAGAACACAAAATGCACAGATTACCAGCTAAAGTGCAGTCACAAGGATGCCACTATTTATCTGTCCCCTTATATACATAGGGGTGAAAATCGTTGAGTGTATTAGAATACAAGCTGTCGACTTATATTTATCTACTTAAGAAGGCAGAATACCGAATTGTGATCGAGACGCTTTTTCTCACTAAGGTATTTCCGTCTCTCGTTTGTCACGTCCCTGTAATTATTTGGATCATATCTTCCTTCTCCAACCAACTGTGAAAGAAGTGGGTGTAGGACAAAAGCTCAGCATCATTAATGTTAAAGCGGATAAATCTCACCGAAACTTAATACAATTGAAAAAAAAAAGTATATGTTGTGCAGGAATAAGATGTAGTCTACACCGTACAAACCTGACCGCAGAAGCTGAACCAGTCGATCGATTTAACAGGAGAACGAGGCACGCCGTGGATAATCTGATAATTTCATTGTCTGTAGCTAACTGCTACTACTTGAACATTTGAGAAACATACGCCGTCTCTTATATTCAACATCCTGTCAAACAAATATTCTAGTATTTTTTTTATTATTATTATTCTATTTTTGCTTCATTTCCTCCTACACGCCTTGTCTAAATCCTCGAAGTAATACAGTAAGGCATAATAATTTATTATATGTAATTTACAATACAATAATACAACAACCTACTTGTAGCATGTACATCACACCCTGTCGATATGTGAAAAATAATAGTTAAAAATATACATTGATATACAATTAATGATAGAGCTAAATAATATATTGTAAAGAGATCAATTTCTTTCCTAAAACTAAAACACGTTGTATGTGATAAGACAAACATGAAAATTTACCTGTAGAAAATTATGTAACAGCTGATATGTTATAAAATAGAAAATACATTGGTAAGCCCATACAAAATAGCAGGTTACGTAACTAGTTAGAACATTACAAAAGTAAGTTAAACTAAATAAAAAAACTTATAGTCAATAGATAGATGGCTGAGCGAGGAACTTCCAAATTACTATAAAACAAAATCTAGCATGTCAGTCCGAGGGACCCAGTTGAACGCCGTCAGCCGTAGCCATTAAACCGCTTAATGTAAAAACCACCTAAAAAAGACAGCTCAAATAAAATAGTGTTGAAATCTATTATCTATAATATTCCAAACCTGCTAAAAAAATGTAATCAATTAATCTAATACCTTAAATTATCTTTAAAACTTGTGCAAACTACATAATCGGTGTTAATCACCACTCTCTAATTAATAAAAAATCTAACATATAGGCATTTATACTAACAAGCCACAGCATTATTTTGCGCCTGCGTAAAGAGCATAAAAAATAAATTTAATTGCAAGATTCAATAATAAATGTACTACTATGATGATTATTTTTATGAGTTCTCAAGATCTTATAACAGAGGATTGATGAAATTAGTATAGGAACTTATGATAAATACTAGCCTTAAATTTTCAGTGAATAAGAATAGGGTCATTAAATCGACTCTGAGTCATCAATTAAGAAAAAAAATCAGACACTAATTACCGGCACACTCAGGACCAAAGACCTTCCACTTTTTAACCTAAGAGTACCCAGACAAAATTCTCGTTCACAACATCATTTCTACCTCTCAAAACCGAGATTGTGTTTGGTCCAGCGATCTCTTGTATATAGATTATCACATTTTTACAATACTCTTCCTTTGCTACCAATTTCTGCTTCAGTAAAAGTAAATTTCTAAAGGCTTGTTATATGAATCTAGAATGAATGAATGAAAAAAAAAAATTCCTATTGCATAAGTCTTTGTTGTTATATTATTTTTATTATTGTTGTTATTGTTTGTTACAAGAACAGTGGCGTTTGCTGTATCCGTGCTAACTTCGAATAAATAAATTATGTAGTTCCTCGTGTGAAATATAAAATTGCATTGTACATTTAAGGATGTAAAATACGCTACACTACACCTATTAACAGAGAATATGCGTTCGGGGGTTCTTCAGGAAGACCTTCGCATCCAATTGCACGCTTCACTGGTTCCAGATTTGGAAAGTTGAGCCTTGCATCATCAGACGATACGTGAAATGCTTCTGCAATGATTTGCTCCGGTTTCTCCAACGTTGAATGAGCTCTCTCGGTTATATCTTGCCGAGTTCGTCTAACAGGATGATTTTGTCCTACAGTTTTTGATCCTTCTTTCAGAGACTTGATCTGAAAAATAAAAGATAGTAAAAGAAATTAACAAAACTTCATAAAACAGATTGTAACTAAGCCTATGATTGTAGAAATTTGTCAGAGTGAGTGTAAAAGTAAATTGAATCCCACAAGAAATGTGGCAACCTGATTTTCTAAAAATGGTAATCTACATAGAATATACTGTAGCTGATAATTTCTTACCTCCAAATTAGTCGAAAGTGCCCCCATACAGTTTGCACGTCGCTGACTACTGCATGCCCAGCAAAGCCAATTTTTTCCTCTCCCTAATTGTATATTCGTATTCACCAAACTTTAATTTCTGTGAAGTCGTTACTTCCATTCTTCGAGACCTGCTGCTACTTTTTGTTATGGTTACGAAGTCCTACAAATATCTTTCAGCTATTAAATAATAACTCCTTTGATAGCTGTACAGGGTGGCACATTGTAGAAGTACTACAACTATTGTACAAGTTTTTCAATGATGTCCTCTGTTGAGGGTGGGCAACACATTACAAGCAATGGTTGACAACTGATTTGCAAGTACGGTGCAGTTGAGATTCTATCATCATTAATGAAATGCGCTGGATTCTTTTAGGGTATCTGAGTCATGGTGGTGTAATGAACAGCATACCCAACCGGCAACTAGGAGATCCAGGGTTGAGTCCCGGTTACAGTTGATGGCTGTCAGTTCAATATTTACCATACACAAGGTTATTAGTGAAAAAGGTATTAACATCTAACTCATCTTTCGGAGGAAATACCATGCCTTTAACAATTAATTCTCTACGCGGAGCCCATTCAATAGTTCCTTGGCGTCAGATCCACTCCTGAAATTTGTGATTCAAAAACTCCCGAACTGCAACCCAGTGATCTCAGTGGAAAGAGTGATCTGAAAAGAAACCGGATTGTTTTCCAGGTCAGGCAACGCAACATCCTGCAGCATCTTTTGGTAAGCTTCAGTGGTAACATTTCCGTCAAAGAATTAAGGTCCGATTACCCAAAATTTACAAACTACATCTCACAGAACAACGCCAGGCGTTTTGAGCTGTCTTCACTTACGACATGGGAATTCGTATCAGACTAGTAAACACGATTGTTTAAACGCTCGTTAAGCGTGAATACAGCCACAGCATAAACTGCCAGAAGTTTAGATCCGATTCATTGCGGATAACATCATTCTTTTGTCTTAAATCATTTTCGTTCAGTACGTGAAGCAATTGAGGACTATGTGGTTTGAATTTGATGTTCTGTAACATTCTCTGCACGCTCCTACTCTTTATGGCCCATTCAGTAGTTGCTGTTCTTTTTCGGCTTATGTTTTTTTTTTTTTTTTTTTTCAATTATTGCCTGTGTGATTTTTTGTTTTGTTTTCATACGAACACTTCTTGACCTTGAAATGTCCACGCTCACAAAACCGAGTGTGTTTACCTTTCGGACAACCGGGGTAACTGAAATTCTAATGTTTCTCTGCTCCTCATTGATCATTCAGAACAGGAATTGAACGAAAGTAATTTAGCAATGGAAATCGTCTCCCAAGTGCAGTGCAGCAATAGGAAATTCATAAATCAACAGATTGGTGTGTAGGATATAATTATAAAACTAGTAAAAGCATAAAAAATTGGTAAGGCTTAACATACGTAAATTCTTAATGTTGGAATCTCGAATTAAGTTATTTTTCTTGTACGGGTGATGAGAGAATAATTCAGGTTCTGCGAGTTTATGTATAATTACTATTTTTGAATAAGTTTAAATTTCTTCAGTTGTTTTGGAAAGTATGGATTGTTGAAAACTAGGTATAAATAGATAAATAAGCTTCCGTTCTGTACAGCTGGCAGTAGATTCGTCAAAAGTTCTATGTAGGTTCGATGGAGGTAATTATGATTCACTAATTGTTGAGGTAATTTTGGTACAGGCATATGGTACTGGAAAAAAAATAGGTTTTAACCAATGTTTTTGTTTTAGGCTTGTTTATTTAGTGCCCTTTCTTTTTATTTTTTTAATTAACACCTTTTCTCAGCTCCCCAAACATATTTATTTCAGAACTGGAAGGTAGCTCTACAGAGTTAAGTGTTCCGAGCTATAAAACTGCATTGCTAGTGAATCCAGTCTTTCCATTCAAGAGATTTGTATTTATGTTGTTGACTTTATTTGATCTAACGGAGTGTAATTAAAATGTCTCTAAAATAAGAGCCTAGAATCTTCAAATAAGGTAGGCCTAGGCCTAGATTTTTATTTCTCCTTAACACAAAGAATATTTATGGGGCTGGGTAAACAAAAGGTCGAAGCCTGGAGAAAATACCGTCTTAGGTGGTTTCATTTCTAGTCACTGCGTGAATGTCTGTTCTCCCCCTCTATTTTACTGTATTTGTAAATAGCTGCAGCATAATGAGGCTTTTACATGCATGTTGCTGAATACTGTGTCTCGAAATTGCTTTATCAGGTTGAAAATGCCATTTGCAAAAGCACAGAATTAAGGTGTATCAAAATTTTCCTCTTGTGTATCAGTAGTAGTTTTTGGAGAGTAAATAAGATACTTTTTTAAAAAAAAAGTCTGTTACAAAAAAAGAGTTAGGCCTATTTGTTTCAATCTTTTACTTATAAGAACGGACTCAGTACTTGATCACTTGGCTCATTTTTGTGCAAATCAGATATTTGGCAATTTAGAAATTTTAAAAGATTTAAAATCCATCAAAATTACTCAGCTATCGACCCTACTTGTTCATTCTTTAATGGCAAATAAATTATATCATTAATAATTGATGTACCCTTAATAATAATAATTGGTGCCCGTAAAGATTTCTACTGGCTTTATTGAAAAATTCATATTCCAAGATTGTGCAGTGTATGCGCAAGGGGTTCCCCCCCAAAAAAATGGGTTATTCCCAGACATTCTGTGGAGTAAATGTGGGTCGGAATAAGCACGAATAAGGCTGAGATCTCGACTTACCGGTAACAAATTATTGTTTGCGCACTGGAAAGCCATCCCATTCATGCTTATTTCGACCCACCTTTACTTAAGATAATTTCTGGAATTCCATTGCGCACCCATTGCATAATTTTGGAATATGCATTTTTGGATAGACCAGGTAAATGAAGTCTTTGAAGATACCATGCTGCCTCAGTTCTACTGTTAATGGTGTTGGAAATATCAAGTTACGCTTTCGGCAGCATATAGACCCAAAACGAAGCATTAGTGCCCCCTCGATGGTCTATACTTTTTTCTTATTATTATTTTCATGTGAGGAGTCTCGTGAGGTGTTTTTGTCTGTTGTTTTGTTTTTTCTTTCAGATTGTAGGATTGTTTGTACAAAATTTGATTAGTTATCAATGTAAATGTATCACACTAAGTTATTCGTTAGAAACCGAAGGAGTTCTCAATGTTTCCTGCAGAATGAATAGTGTTTACGGGTATAGTAGGATTTTATAATTCTAAGATGAAGTTGTGTGAAGGGGATAATTTAATTCAGTATTTATTTTTATTTATGTTCTCAATTTCAGATGAAGATGATTGGGTAGAACTCCACTATGGGGGCTTTTCTGGACAAACCAAAGACAGACAAATACAATGAACACGGAGGTGGAAACGGACTTCATTATGGATTGGCCAGCATGCAGGGCTGGCGAGTGGAGATGGAGGACGCCCACTGTGCGGTGACAGGCCTGCCAGGTGAACTCAAGGATTGGTCGTTTTTCGCGGTATTTGATGGACATGCTGGAGCACGGGTTTCGGCGCACTGTGCGGAAAATTTGTTAGAGTGTATAATGCAGACAGAGGAATTCCGCAGAAGCACAGGTCGTGATGAAGAGCAGCTGACCATAGATGACGTGAAGAAGGGTATTCATTCTGGCTTCCTTTGTCTGGATGATAAAATGCGGAAGATACCTGAAATGGCAAGTGGTGAAGACAAGTCTGGATCAACTGCTGTGTGCACCCTGATATCTCCTCAGTTTGTATACATTGCAAACTGTGGAGATTCACGTGCTGTTCTTTGCCGCGATGGTCGCCCCACGTTCTCTACACAGGATCATAAGCCAATAATTCCTGCTGAAAAGGAGAGAATTCAGAAGGCTGGTGGGAGTGTAATGATTCAGAGGGTAAATGGGTCTTTGGCAGTATCGCGTGCTCTTGGGGACTACGAGTACAAGAACGTTGAGGGAAAAGGTCCGTGTGAGCAACTTGTCTCTCCTGAGCCAGAGATTTTTGTAGAAAAGCGGGACAATGATAAAGATGAATTCTTAGTGTTGGCCTGTGATGGGGTGTGGGACGTAATGTCTAATGAGGACCTGTGTGATTTTATCCGCTCCAGATTGTCCCTCACTGATGATTTGGAAAACATCACCAACCAAGTCATTGATACCTGTCTTTATAAGGTAAGTTAACGTATGTGCTGTCCCCTTACTTAATGTAATGTTTACTATCATATTTTTAGTGGTTTGATTCTGCTATATTGTGGAATACGTGTAGGATGATCCAGTGGGAAATTCGAAATAGGGTTATTCGCTATTAGTTATATAGCTGTAATCTTTACTAATACTCGATGTGGCTGATTCCTAAAATAAACTGGTGTAACAACTCAGGTTCCACGCATATTCTAAAGCACTTACACCACAAGACTACTTACACAAAGATACTTTTTAATCTTCTAGACATATCCATGTTGTCTGATTCGCAACGTATCTACATAAATATCCAAGTTCACAACAACTAGCGGGAATAGTCACACAGGACTAACACTACACAAAGGTTTGCAGGATCCAGATCCCATTGTACGGCGACATTATTATATCCTACGATGACTGAGTAATTTCATAAATCAGTAATGTACTAGCAATATTTCAAATGTATTTCACAGCTCAGTAATTATGTATTTTCTTTAAGTATCTCAAGATATACAAGATACTAGCGAGAAACGCATGTTTCCATCCAGTCCAGAAGCTAGTGATTAATATCAAGAAATCTGAAATTGAAAATGTGGAGAACGATAATTCTACCGGTAACACTTATCTGGTGAAAGTTGGAGTAAGACTCTGCAGATTAACGTAAATTGTGAGCGGTCGAAAATAAGGTTTTGGAAAGTTATACGGGCCGAAACAGGACAAGATGACCGTAGAATGGGGAGACTGCATAATGAAGTACTCCACAGACTATGTGATTCACCCGATATTGTAACAATAATGAAATCACGATGGCTAAGATTGGCAGGTCCTGTAGCTCGGATAAGGAAAGAAAACGAAGACCGAGACGTCGTTGGGACGACAGTATTAGAAGAGTTCTTCTTGATGTAGGTGTTCATGATGAAAACTAGCATAATCCTGTTTGTGAAGTTTGCACAACTATCAAAAGACGAAGCAAGTTTTTAATGTTTCTTAACATTGCTCGAACCACCGTCACCATTTGGGTGACAGAAGATACTTTATTATTAAGAACATCTTCAATTCGATGGCAAAGGATGGTGCATCAATTTCTGGATAAACTCGCAGCATATTTGCCTGCTCTCGTCCTGTTACACCTGAAATCAATGTAGTTACCAGTTCCTTCATACGATGTAGATCTTCCTGGTCAAATATTGACTCAAATCCTTTCAAATCTGCATCTACCGTAGCGTAATATGCTTTGCTGCAGTATCAATAACTGATGACTGTTACAAACCCTTGTATCTCCTTGACGCCTTTTATGTCCTTGAAATGGGTTTCAAATTCCGATGAACCACTTTCTTCGTCGCTTCTTCAAGAGTATATTAAAAGTTTCTTCATGACGCTGATTCTCATCTTTTTCGTAAAACTTGAACGGCTTCAGTAAAACCTAATAGTGTCTATTAACGATCTTTGAATGATTCAAAGTGTTACTTAGGCCCTGAAAAGAACCAGTTTCTGTCCTTTTGGAAAGGTTCCGGGGACCCTGAAGACAGCCGTTCCTTTCCTTATTCCGGGAGCCTTAAAAGAGACCGTTTACGTATGAGTTCAGGTGGCTCTAAAGTGAGCCAGTTTCTTTCCTTACGAAAAGGGGTTCTCAAAAGAATCGATTTACTCCACTCCTGGAAGAACAGTGTTTTAATAGCCCACAGAGTCGCTAGACCGATGAACAGTCCCTACCATCTACTAGTAATTCCTTTAGAAGACCTGATGAACAGGAAATTGAATTAAGGGACCAGATTGCTGCTATAAAAGACAAATTACTTATTACGAAAGTTGCGTTAGTGAATTTGAAGAAGCCATTATTGAAGAAAAAGTAAAACTTCAGACAATTCATTTCCAAAAAGGTCATTTCAGTTAAATTAACTGATCTTTCGAAACTATTATTTAGACAATGGCATCCATTTAGATGAAAGAGCAAAAGTGACGGATGAAATGGTTTGCGGCTATCAAAGAAAAACATATGCATGAGGAGTACCTTCATTTGCACGGGTTTGCGAAGAACTTATCTCGCGCCAGGGACCCTCTCACACACAGGTACTCCTCATGTTTCTTGTCACTTCGATAGCTTCAATCAACTTCATCGTCCTTGTTGCTGTAACTTCCATTTAAAATCGTGCCACGGACTAAATAATCATACAGAACTCATATGAGTTGTTTGTGTCGCCTTTTTAAATGGCCCAATTTTTCTTCCATTTTCCTTTTGGCCTCTAGCACTTCTCTTGCGGTTTCAGGAAGAACAGTAAAATTAACCGGTAGATCATGAAGGCTCTTTCTTGTGAATGCCATAGTCTGATGTTCGACCTCCTCTTCCAAAATGTCCATCTCCAATTCTTCAATACAAGCATCCTTATATAAAGCTAAAATCATCTTAAGTTCCATTCGTGCTCGTCTGGAGTTCATCTGTAATTGCTGGTGGATGGTAGCGGCATCTCGTTAGGGACTAGCGAGTTTGTGTTATCTCTCCACAGTATTCTACCAGTTGGACGTCTATCCGATTGGGTCTGCTCAAAAATTGTGAGCGGTATCGCAGCGCGCCTGTTAACGTTATTTTTAGCCGTCTTTTTATCTGAGATAATAAAATGGCTTGTGGGGAGTGTGAATAAAACTGATGGGGAAAACAAATAATTTCTGTGAAACCGTAAATTGTTCACGTGGTAATGTGTTGCATTGTTGACAGAGGTCCTCTGTTAAACCTTCAGGTAAATCATTTTTATAAAATTATTGTTACCAATAATGCTTACATGCAAGTTGTTGCTTTTTTGTTCGCTGGTTTGTTTAGATGTACTTGGATGAGTTTAGGCGTGTTTGGTGTGGTTTGGACAGTTTGTATAACATGACATGTATTAGATTGATATTATTATTATCACTTGGTTTAATTATAATTTTACTTAACCTAAATGTTGCATCGGTAAAATTTAGTTCAACCGTGAGTGAATGTTAGGTATGTAAGAATTAGATGATGATGATGATATAGGTTGGCGTAGATTAGGTATGATGAAATAATGTTATAACTACTAAGTTGTTAAAATTACTTCCGCACTGGAAATGTTGCTATCTTTTGAAATTATAGTTGATTCGATACATTTAGGATACTTTTGACATACCGGTCAACGGGTGATCAAGATTATATTGTAGTATAGTTAACAATTAAAATATTGTAGTAATTATTTTTTTAAAAAAAACGACAGCGTTTTGCAGTTTTCGGAAATTCTTTATATCTCTCCACATATACTCGGATCTTATCCTTCTTCGTCTGTGGCTGTTTCCCAACAGGTGGTTAACACTCATCTGAATTTAAGCAATGTCGAAAATGCGGGCAAAATTAGACTTTGTTTATAGACTAAGTAATTAAGAATCAAACAAATATTTAGGTTCTTAGAATATTTGCATTTTCTTAAACATTTAATAATGGTAAAGCATTAAATCTGAGGACAGGCAGAATACGTGAAAATCACGTAGAGCTCATGACAACGAGTAATTCCACGAAGATTGAACATAAGATCATGCTGTACTTACTACAAAGCAGGTGCTTCAGTGCCTTTTGGGCAATATGTTTACTTGTTTCGAAATCAAACCTTAAAGTTCTGTGATTTTTTGTTTTAAATTTAGTTACTGGCATTTATAACTGGACCATGATAAAGATTTGATCTTATTCTCCAGAACATGTTTACCATCTTTACTGTAACATCTTACACTGACCTTAAAATGTCTGTGTAAATTATTAAAAATGATAGGAAATGAAGATGATTACACTTACGTTGTTGACTGGAAAGTTAGAGACACACGGATTTTATTAATGTTTATACTGGTCGTTTACATCAACAAGTTATGTTTCTGAAGACATTTTACACCTTCACGATTTTATTGTTTTATTCTGTTAACAGCTACGTTTAGACGTGACAAAAGTAAGGGGCTTCCCCGTATCGGGACGGGCGTAAGCCACAGTGCTGTTACCGCCCATAAAATTCATTTTATCTTATCTTAAATATATTATGAATTCAAGTTTGTAACTACGGCCCTACGGGGCATGCACATTGCGAGGAATAGGTAACTGAATCTGACTCAAGGCGTCATGCCTTCCTACACTTTGGTTACCAGAAGTAAATAAAGGGCATGGATTTTTTCTGATGTGCAGACGGCAATGGTATTTTTCGGTGTGCTTAGAATGAAGGCTAATGGCGCAAAAATTTGAGTGATTACTGAAATTTGTGGTGGTAGAATTTTGAATTTAATTTTATGGCCTTTAGGCAACTTTGGCTAAGGCCGGATGAGTGATGATGGGTTGATAAGATAAAATTAATTTTATGGGCGGTAACAGCACTACGTCTTACGCCCGATGATGGGTTGAATTAGTGGAGTGAAAAAAGTGGGAGGAAACAGGAGAACCCCGAGAAAACCCACGCATATGGTGTTCGTCCACCACATGAGCAGGGATCGATCCTACTACTCCTAGCACCAGAGTCGAGAGCTCTACCAATTGAGCCACCGCTCTCCTTGTTGTGTTGGAGGTATACCGTCTAGACAAGAAAAATATGTACGCTTACAAGTCAACAGTACTATCCGAAAATTCTCGAAATGTGAACTTCATGAGCCTAGAAACAAATTGTCATTACCAAAGGAAAAGCTGTGTTTCACTTCTTCAAGAATTGTTCTTCACATGTACTTGATTATTTCTTTTGAGAACACCATTTTTGCACATGAAACAACAAATAAATTTAAAGTTAGTTTTGATATTAATAGCAAAATTAATAAGATTGAAAAGATTCGTGATTGAAAAAGATTGTTTAAATGAAGCATTGGAAGGAAGTATTTCACTGGTATATGGACTGCTTTTGACAAAGAGCATAGAAATACCTGATAGCGAAAGTATTGCTGGATATAGTATTGATTAGTGTTTACAGTCTTGCCACTTATGAAGCTTAAGACGAAAGAAAGAACACATGCAGTTGACTGTGCCAGCAAACAAAAAGGCGGATGTCATCATAGAGTAGATTTAATTAAAGGAAAAAGAATAACGGAGGCACACTTTTAGTGACCTTTTTAATGATGATTTAAACTACGGTCGTTTAGACTTTCTGGAATTTTTGGACTTTCTACGCATTGCCTCTTAAGCCATATCGCTACCGCTCCTACACACTTCACGTATGACTGGTTTAGACCAAGCGAAGTGCTTTGTCAAGTTCCTACGACATTGCTTTTTGTGTGTGTAGAAATTTTATGAACGTCCAAATTTTGTAATTTCTATATGCAGTGGACGAAGTGATGGCGTGTACGGTGCTATGACATACAAGTTCTTTTCCAAATTAAACTGTAAGCTAGTTTCTTTACGGATGATGGAAAGGAAACTTTGCAGCTAATTTATTATAGCTCCTAATGGTAGTGCATTGTTCTAGCGAGTCACATATGTTTCATGCAAACCCTAACAATGCACTGTCATACATCGTTGTAATTAGAATTTCACTTGCTCCAGGTGTAAGGCTCTTCTTGCAGTCTACACATTCTGTTTTATGCTTACAAGTAGAGAGGGTGTGAAGTTAAAACATACAAGTTTCCACTTCCAGTACTGGCTGTATGCAAATGAAAACTTAACCAAGTACTAAAATTTCATAATACATAATTTACATGCATAATACAAATGTCTATTCTGAATCGCTGGTAGTTTTCAATGCGTAGTACAAAATTTATGTTAGTAAATTTAAAGTAGCAGAAAGTTAAGATAATTTATCTAATAAGTTATGTCAGGTGATATCCTTCATAAATGGATCAAGTACTTTCTAATTGACGTCAGCATTATTATGGATCCAGAACCAACCTATAAGTTTCTATCCCTTGACTCCAGGAGGTCGAAGCACCAGATTTTGACCAGTTGAATGCATCGATAAATCGGTCGTCCGAGCATTGTTCTTTTAATTTTTGGTTACAGTTTTTGCCTTTTTTTAGTGAGGTGCAGGCTGCATTGCAGATATACGGACAAGAACAGAGCGTTGAACATGTTTCGTTTGGGACGCTATCTCCTTCACAGACATAATTCATTTAACACACATGGCATGCAGCCAATCACCAAACATGTTGCGGTGATTCTTCAAAGTAGCGTTTTCTGTCTGCTTCACTTCATGGATTCAAACAACAAACACACATGCAAAACAACTATATTTTTTCATAGTACATAATGATAGACACTATTTCATTTTATATTTAAGAAAAAATTCAGTAAGTAGGTCACAGATAAACGTTCTGTTGATAGAGCTTACCAAGTATTTGAATTTCCATGCGTAAAAGGAATCTGAAACTTGAAGGAAAATCCTGAAAGCATAGTGGGACCTGAGCGTAAAGTCT
>JAGDQP010028427.1:0-24158 GCA_022664845.1 Lepisma saccharinum | reverse complement strand
ACATTATATTACACAGTTCTAAGGTGTTACTCATATATTTATAAGTATAAACACCTAGAAATTTCTAAAAAAGTTTATTTTTTCACCTTATATTGAAAACAATATATATGATTTTAACTGTTAATAAGTCGTAAAGTATTTTAACGTAATATTTTGTTAAGTAAAGAATAAATACGTGTTCTATTGCGAAGAGTTGGTTTGATAATACACCTTTAGTGTAAAAAAGCTAAAGATTATTTGACTCTGTCATTTGAAAAGGTGTTCTCTACGCATTTAAGATTATTTTTGCTTGTTTTTGAGTAAGTTTCCTCAGAATTGGTAACTCTATTGTTTGAAGCTTACGGATAATTAATAATAAACTGATATTTATTGGAAATACCGTAAGTCTTTTATATATTTATCAATAATATTCAACCAAGGACATTTTTAACAATAATTTTTATAGATATTATTGTGGTTTGATATTTCTATAGTGGACATAAACTTCTCTATTGAAAAAGCAACATACGTCTGCGATTGTTATTAATTATTTTGGATAATTGTTTATCTTGTGTACAATATTTAGTCATAATAAATAAGTTCTTTTCATCAATAGTCCAGGTGTTAAAGATACAATCATTTAGAAGTATCAGTTCACATAAGGTTCTAGGAAGTTTTCTAGTTTTATTATTCTTTCCTTTCTCCAAGATTGATGTGGTTCTTTATGGTGGTGTTGCATGAGTAGATTATTCATTATTACTAGTGTGGTGTACCTATTTACCCAAGATCGTGATACCTTGAACCCATCCTGTGTTAGTACTTACTATTTATTCAATAACATTAGACAATTTCACCGTACGAACCCGTTATAGCTGGCCCAAACCAGCCAAAATTGAGTTGTAACTGGCCCAAGTTTCAATGGCGGATCATTAAGATGAAGTTTCCACATTATGGACACTTTGGACACCCCTATCTCCTTTATTTGACTAGCCCAAAATCTGAAAGTTGCTAGCTCAAATTAAGTACTAACTGGCGCAAGGAAAATCACGTCTGACGCAAATATTTGGGAGGCCAACTTCACACACGCGTACTATATATACTTTTGTAGTACTATCATATAGTACTTTCTCCCTGTAAGTGATGAGCGAAAATAATAGTCACTGTGATTCAATCACTGTGAAAGAAATATCACGATCACTTAGGGTCTATCTGAATTCACCATTTTGCACCCTTGATTGTACCGTTGTATCATCAACAACAAAAGAAATTATAAGAGTCAAAATCATTGTCGGATTCGAATGTAAAAAGAATAAGTCGGTTTCATTAGAGCATTTTATTTGTAATTAATAAAAATAAACGGGACAAGACGAAAAACTTCGGGACAAATTTTAAGAAACCGGGACGTATGGTAGCCTTACTGTTGCTATAGTTTCTGAATTGTATTTTATGGCCTTTGGGCATCTAAGACTCAGGTAGGGTAGGGATAAGGAAGGGGAAAGGATTTGTGAAGGTGTCGGCCAGGGCCCATGTTAAAGGTTCCATGCAGGCATTTGCCTGGTGTGACTAAGGAAAAACCTGTCAGGATGGTCGGCCGCTGGGGTCGAATCCACGACCTCCTGATTGTTACGCCAACGCTCTACCACTGAGCTACGGCGGCTCAGTTGTTGCTACTAGTGTAACTAGACCTAACTCTACTACTACAACTACTAGAGGTAGGTGTAGTTGCAATAGTAGCAACAGAAGCAATTAGTAGTAGTAGCAAATTTAAGCGTAGGGAATTTTCTTCGAAAAAAAGGTAATTTCTGATGCTTCAGTAGGGAAATTCATTACCGACCATCTGGTAACACTGAATCCAACCCTGTAGAAGGGAAGGGGAGGAGAGCCTTATTGCATAACAGTTCTTGAAAAGAATTTTACAGAAATAACATTATTTTCTTTCATAATTGTAAGTGTGTAGTTAATTTATTGTTCGCGATTGTGTTACTTTTTATAGTGTTGCTATTTGCATGTTTTGCGTTCATAAAGTGAGTGTTACAGTAAATTAATGAATTGAGGTCTTGGTTGTCAATTTATGTAGGTAACATCATGGGTACAGTTAAGGACACGTACTCTGTGGCATGCTGTTGCCTAAGTGACCCTTGTACACTATGTAGAAGGTATTGATTTGGTGCTGGATTATGTTTTTTATGCGTAAAATACCATCAAAATATGTACCGCTGTGCAAGGCACTTCAAAATATGTCATTAGCTATGGCATTTCAAGGAAGCACATAAAGCTATGGATTTACGCTTCAATATTATGTTGTGACATACTGTTATCAGAAGATACGAATGAGGAAGGTAACTGCGATTTACGAGGGATAGGCTTACCGACACACCTTTATAAGATTTATGCAATTGCAACGGGGCAGACTGATTTTATAGGTATTTAAAAAACTAAACCTTGAATGAACCCAGGTATTACATCTTATATATGGAGTGCGTCTCCTAATGTACGACCTTGTTAAGTTTAGGTTAGGTTATATTACCATCACGGATAAGGTGATAATTCAAGGGTTAACTTCCAAAGTTGGTCGTCAGTTTCTAGTAAAATTTAGAAAAATTACTGGGAAGAAATGGATAATTAGCTCGTTTGTGTGGTTAATAATATATAAAAAAGAATGAAAGTTGAGTTTATTTTATTGTATAATCGATGATAAACCTGGAACTATTTGGGGTATTACTTCCAAAGTTGGTCGGCCGTCTGGTTTTCGACTAAGAACCTGATGAACGCTACGAAAATTTAAATATCATCACCAGGGTGGGGATGTTCACATTATTAATAATTGCTTTCTTGCATTGTTCGTAGTTTCTCTTCAATTACTGACCATGGAAACGTGGAGGTTAGGTAAAGTTAGGTGCGGTCATGTATCTTTACACTTTTTGTTCTCACATACGTCACAGTTGTTTTCGTCGGAACAAAGCTTACCACACTTTCTGCAATTTGTTGTTAGATTTATTCATCCATGGCTTTCACACAGTTTCAAAGATTTTCCTCAGTATCACCGTATTGTTTCACAAGCTGTAATACTGTTAATTCACATCCAAGGCAACGTTCCTGTACACCTGTAGCAATGTTCACAATATAAATGCTCGTAACTTTCCCACAATCCAATCATGCGGCAACCTTCCGCCAAGTAGTTCTCTCCGCTTCCCAAATAGTTCCATGTTTATCACCGATTATACAATATAATAAACTCAACTTTCGCTCTTTTTTTATATACTATTAACCACACAAACGAGCAAATTATCCATTTCTTCCCTGTAAATTTTGCTAGAAACGGCCGACCAACTTTGGAAGTTAACCCCTATTTGGGAAGCGGAGGGAACTTACTTGGCGGAAGATTACCGCATGATTGGATTGTGGGAAAGTTACGAGCATTTATATTGTGAACATTGCTACAGGTGTACGGGAACGTTGCCCTGGATGTGAGTTAACAGTATTACAGCTTGTTAAACAATACGGTGAAAATCTTGTGAAAGTCATGGATGAATAAATCTAACAACAAATTGCAGTAAAGTGTGGTAAGCTTTGTTCCGACGAAAAGAACTGTGACGTATATGAGAAAAAGAGTAAAGATACATGACCGCACCTAACTTTACCTAACCTTCACGTTCCCATGGTCAGTAATTTAAAATAATGTACGAAAAATGCAAGAAAACAATTATTATTAATAAATGTGAACATCCCCACCCTGCGCGGTAACCGAATGAATCAGAAAACCAGTGAACTGGACGTAAAAATTGATGATTTTTACATTTCCGTAGGTTTTTTTCAGGTTTTTAGTCGAAAACCAGCCGGACGACCAACTTCGGAAGTAATGCTTAATTAAATTACGGCCTTGGAAACATTTAAATTTTCATAAAAATGCGCTTCCTGATGATGTCATGGTCCCTAGGGGTTAGCGGAGCTTAGCTTTGTGTAGCAGGGTATGTTCAGAACCAATCACTTACCTTTAACGGTTTGTATAAATCCGACACTGCCTTCAAAATAATGTATACCACATTCTCGTCTTTCACTGAACATCTAAATAGGTACTCTGCCAAATAGCCTTTCATATGTATATGAATGGCATTCATATGCATGCTCCTCTTTCTTGCCAAATGCTGGTACAGAATACCTCACACTACGCCACCGGTTCCTATTGTTTGAATATATTTTTATGAAATACCTCCTCCAAATTGCATGAATAACCAATACTCTTTCATTGGCATTTATATAGTAGTGCCGGACCAGACCAAAATCACTGAAAACACAGACTTTACACACTGCCGGCACCCCAGCCTGTGTTCATGGGAGGCGTGCGGTTTACGCAATGCACAAGCACGCGCCATTTGAAGACTGCCTTAACCGCATTCACATGACAACTACTGCAACTCTACACCAAATAGTTCCTTCTGCCACCACATGCAGTGCGTCTTAAAACATCTAAAAAAAACTAACTACAACAATATTATTATCAATTTTAATGTTACCCAGATTACAATTTCGCTCCCATTTCATCACAAACCAAACTAAATTCACTCAATTCATCCGGTAAATTTCTTACGATTGGTCCGGCAGATTCTAGGACATAATCCCCCCTTGACTGAACATAATTCCCCTTACCTTGGACAAAACCTGCGCATATCGCAAATACACTAATTGTATATAAGCATATGACAGTGAAAAATATAGAATTCAATTACGTTATTTCACTTACCTTAAAAGTCGAAGACAGAACTAACTTTCTTTTAGATGTAGAATCAGTCATCCTGATACCAGAAATCTTGGAGCTTCTAAAAATACCTGATCATTTTAGAAACAGACAAAAGTAATTTACACAGCCTGTCAAATAAATACTCAGGTATTATTTTTATTTTACCGTAAGTCCACTGTACAACTAGATTTTACACTATCGTTGAAGATATAATACATCTCATATAAAGGGCACAATACACATAACATAGCTTACGATACGAATACATATACATACGAACAGACTAGCATAACACAGTTCATCACATAATACCAGAACTAACTTTCTTAATGTGTTATGATTTGAACCCGGGAAACATATTCGAAGTCAAACACAGAGCAAAGTAAACACATATTAAATCCAAACCTACTCGTTATTAATCACATTAATCCTCTAAACAAAAGTCACAATCTGAACGTTCATAATTACTTTGAGAAACTCGCCTACACCAATCTCTTTACGCCTATATCTGTTGCAAACTTCGACTAACTGCCGTTGATAATAAAGTTCCTTCTTTGCAGAAGCATTCCTTGCACAGTTGTTTTGATAGCAAACTACGGATGCAACCTCTGCGTCGCATTGGAGCGCATCGATTAGTCTCCATATTCTGGGCTGAGAGTAGGGCTCTGCGATATCCGATTTTGAATATCGAAAATCGATCGATATATCGAAGGTTTGATAATATACCGATCGATAATATCGAAGTATCAATATATCGAATTCGATATTTATAAAATATCGAAATTTCGATATTTACAAAATATCGATCGATCGAAATATCACACAATCCTAGGTGACCCAATTGTCTTCTTTATTTTACTATTCCAGCCTTCGTTGATGTTGTTTGTCCTGCTTTCCTCGTTGATTGTAGGATAATGCACATTCCATATACATGGAGGGGAACTTTGGAGGTATCCTCTGCAATCGGATACTATCTTCTGTTGGGATGTGGCGGAACGATCCAGTTACGTACGTTACATCAAAATATTGTAGTAGCTCTTGTCCCTCTTCTGGAGAAGTTTCGATTAAGTGTCGCATTCCAATCCCAACATCAGCCTCTGGCAGAAACGCATTGCATCGACTTTCCCAACAAACAACCTAAATTCCGGATCATTCGTATAATGAGTCACCAACTTTTGCACTTTGCGCCAAGTAGATTGCCGTAAATGGAAAAAGCATCCACGAATCCTTACGTTTTCGCCAAACACTTCAACAACAGCGTTCATTGCAGCAATTTCAAAGTCCATAACTATCGAAGGAGATAACTCCAGGCCTTGTCGAGAACATTGATTCAAAAGTTCACTAAATAATTCGCGATATGTCTCCTGATTCTTTTTCTGCAAAAGAGCGTATACTACTGGAATAGACCTTTCATTGACTTTAATATGAATGGTATAAAACTGTCAGAATCCTTTTGGTGCCACTTGAAAAGTTCCATCCGCATACTAAGTATTGTGCTTACTTAATTCTACCAGGATACCTTGTTGTGCAAAAATTATCACTCTATTCTCATTTTCAGTCCCATTATCATAAATTATTTCTACAAATAAACTTTTAATTGCTCCCAAACACCTTTCACTTTTCCTACAACTAGTTTCTTTATGATTTCAAATGCAATTTTTAACTCAAGATACATTAAAAAGTAAAAATAAAAGTAGATTACGTTCAATATATCCAGACAACATGAATTATGTATCTAAAATAAAAGATAAAATCCGCCCCGGTAATTTTGACTGTCAGGGTGGATTATGTCCTTGTACAGTTTTCTGGTAGGGGGGATCATGTCCTAGAAGAATTTTCTGTAGGGGGGATTATATCCTAGAAGAATTTTCTGTAGGGGGGGATTTTGTCCTATCTGAACGAAAAACCTTAGGGGGGATTATGTCCGAGAACGGTCCGGCCATACTATAGTTAATAGTTAACCTCTTTCATTAGTTCAACACTTCTCTCCTGTAGTCTTTAGTCTTTACTTAGTTTTGGACCTGCTCTGCTATACATAACCCTAATCCGTAAAATACGCACTCCAGTTTAGTGTTGTAAAAAAAAAAAGTTTTTTGTTTTCACACAGCAAGTAATTTAATGCTTTACGCTGCAGATAATCTATGTAATCAGCATAGATTAATGAGGACTAAATAATTGAGGGAGCCTCTGACAGGAAAATTCTCAGCGACCGTAGCGCTCCTGGTATGAGTCAAGCAACACCAAACAAAAACGAATCGGTATTCAGTACTTCGCGCCGACATTTAAATGCAGAAGGATTTCAGTCGTTGTCCGGAGATTGGTGTAGCATGTTGATCGCAAGTCGAATGCGATTAGCATTTTTATGATGGCCAAACCCCAGATGTCACCATCCATCATGTCTTAGTGAGTCTAGAGTGATTTAACCGTCTTCTTAATGAAAATATGAAATGGTAAGGAAAATAGTTAAAAAAAAAAAAAAAAAAAACTAGTTCACCTGTCATGCTTCAGCGCAACGGGTCTTCTGTATATTTTCCCTCCACACGCATGCGTGACGTGGCTGCTGACTTTCCCTGATTGGCTGCGTTTCTCGCTAGCAGACGCTGGCTATTACCATTGCTGGTATAGGAAGTTATTCCTCTGTACTATATATCCTTTTTTGGTAATCAGTAGGATCTGAGTTAAGCTTTCACATATTCATCCCAATTTACTATTGCTTTGTTTTCCTGCAACCTTACGAGGCAAATGATGGGATTTTTTATGCATTCACTACCACTTTGCTGTGCTGCCTACGTCTTAACCTGACAAACATAAGGAATTAACTAAGCACATATAGACTGAAGTTTATTTGGTATAGTTTGTAATGACATACTAATAAACCTCCAGGGAACTGAAGAAATATTTTGTATTATAGGAATTTGAGTTCCTAGAGATAAATACAACTTCGAAGATATCTTTACTGTAAACTGAAAAACTATGAATTCTTATCGAAATATGCAGTCATCCCGTATATACAATACCTTAATTTCTAATTGCGGTATTATTCAAAGAAGATATATATTTTTCATCATAATTACCGTCTCCAATCTGTATCTCAAAAATCCAGGGAAATAACCTGCTTCTATTTAAGGGCAGAGATGTGTGTTTCACTATAAAAACTCAGTGCAGTGGCATGCTCCGGGCTCCAATCCTCGCTCCATATACTATGAAAATATATACAGATAGAGACAGTGTAACAAAAATATTAAAATTATGGTATATCCATATTTCAAAAGAGATGTATAAATGCATAATGAATACTCTTATAAACAAACAGCTACAGATAGGTTTCTTCTAATGAGTCTGTTGCCATAGGGCTCTGAGAAGTATTATTTCAAAAACATAGGTTCCTCCCGCGGTACCCCACGCATTTTTATTTATTTTTTTTGAAAGTATAGGAATAGCTATCGGCACGCAACAGTGTGTGTGCCATTTAAAAAGTTGAACTTAATAGGGTGATAACGCTGACATTTGGGTATAGGAAACAACCACAGCATGCTTCAATTGTGTCGAATATGTATACTCAAAGCTTGGGGCGGATACGTCGAACTGAATGGAAGTAGTAAACATTTAATTTTTTAAAGTGATTGGCAACACTGTTAACTGTGGGACCTGAAGTACCACTGTGTTGCGTCCCACTACGTAAATACAAAGTTTGCTCCTAGTACTTTCAACGATATAGAAGCAATTTAAAAAAAAAAAGTATTTTCTGAAATTGGTTGGAAAGTGGAACTGACTTCCTGCGGCGCTGGAAGTATCACATAAACTGTCCCAGTACCTAATGAACGTGTCTGATATTGTGTAAACCAATGCGGATATGTCCAACAGATGAAATCTAGATCTGGAAAAAAAAAAAATATAGCAGGGGAGTAGGGATGGGCATTAGTTCTATTTTCCGTAACAGTTATAACAGTAGCTGTTATGTACAAATAGGTGTTAGGGCTCATTTTCGTTCTTTCTTTCGTTACTTGCTTTGCTTGCGATTTGGGTGAGTAGCCAATTGAAACACGTGTTTCACTTGGTTACTCACCCAAATCACAAGCAACGCAAGACTGAATGAAAATCAGCCCTTAAAACTAATACTTCAAATAGCAGTTCTAAAATAACCGTCTATAACTGGAAGTTATTTATTCCCAACTGGAATAATGCAATATAAAAGCACAATTTAAGATTAACTTACTTACGTGTAGCCTGTTATGTCTGCAGTATTACATGCTACACAAGTTTCCAGCTTCTTTCTTCGAACACTTGGTTCCACATGCTATAGATAATGCAATCCCACTACATTACCACTACTGAAGAACACCAACGGCAAAATGTACCATAGTCTTTACTTTTGACCTCAAACAGTCTAATTCTTACCTATCTGCCAAATGTAATGAGAACTTGTTGGTTGAAACGCTGATAAGAACAGACACACAGACAAATAACATTGTTTCTGATGTTTCGGAGGTACCTTATTAAAAACAATAAAATCAAGTGGTGGGGAGATCAGTCAAGGGACTGTGCACATTAGTTACCGCCAGCCTTAAGCAGCGAGCATCGATGTTACGTTCTAAAAATTCCGCCAAGACCTTTTCAACGATACATCAACTACCCTAGTAGTTCCAAAGTTGAAAATGCCGAAACTCGGGATCCGACCCTGTAATCAGGATGAATGATACGGGTTTGAACTCGTCTTGCCGAGACCTTTCCAACGACGTCTCAATCACCTTCCTAGCCCTAGTAGTTACAGTTATATCAGTTGCCCCTCTATCTCTGTGACCCCCTACCTCTGGAACAGCCCCTGCAATCCCGATGAATGATACGGGGTTAAACTCGTGTTACCGAGACCTTTCCAACGACACCTCAAACACCTTCCTAGCCCTAGTAGTTCCATAGTTGAAAATCATCACCCCCCGAAACTCGGGATTTGTCCCTGCTATCAGTGTCAACGATACAGGTTTGTTCTCGTCTTGCCGAGATCTTTCTAACGACGCCTCATTCACCTTTCTGGTCCTAGTAGTTCCAAGGATAAAAATTCCCACCCCTCTGGAACCGCCCCTGCAATCTAGAATTATTTGCATCAGTTCATATCCATATTGCTGCAGCAGTAAATTTGGCTACATTTTATTTTCTCCACACCACTACATGAAAGATAGTACTTTTCCTTTTTTAAAAATCCATACTCCTTGAATTTGGAGTTGAGAAATGACAAGCGGTTAAGTCGGTCATAAAATTCCTGATGTGATTTTAGAAAAGGAAAGTAACAAAAAAAGTACATTTCAAGAATTTAGCGCAAAAGAAGAGAATACAAAATTAGGACAACTGCAGAGTACATTTCTCGTCCCAGACATTTTTCTCTCGACTCGTTTCTGCATTCTCCACGTGGTGAGCGCGGTCGTTTCCCTTCACCAAGTACTCTGTCCCAGTGTAGCAAACCTGATTCGTATTATGGTAGCAAAATTTTTCGGTTTTTGACAATTTTTTTAGCCCACTTGCACTTTGAATTGGCACTTCAAATTTTTGTGTGGAGTGTAATTTTGGTGTATTCGACACCTATGAAAAATTTAAGGGTAGGTTTCGGCATGACAATGTTGACGGTCTCCTTGTGAGAACTGGGCAACCCAGAAAATATCACATATATCTAAAATATTTTTAATCTAGGGTTTAATTTATGTTTTTTTTTTAATTACCTATATAAAAGTAATTCTTGCTTAAAGAGACGTTAGTAGTATTACAAATTACTGCCCTGAAAAAAAATATATTTGCAGCACTCCAGTTTATTCGGAGCAGGATGTGGTGGCACGCGGATAATACTAATGCCATCACACAGAGATTGAGCCCCTTTAACTGCTTATAAGTTAAGCAGAGTGGGTTACCCTCACCCATGGCGGAAGCTTATATAGTCCGTCATATATCTACGTCTTTCATCCTTATTGCACTGCTTTATGACTCCAAAACTTATTCTAATTTGCGTATCAGTACTGCTACACACTTTCTTAATACTCCTGTAAATTTAATTTTATTTATTTATTTTTTAAGATTAAGTAAACCTTACCCAAAATTTGTTTGCAGCGTGTGTGGAAGTGTTGAAACGCCAATATTTTTAGTCATGGAAGTGTGAAATGAGAGTGAAATAGCTTAAACTACGTAGCATTATTTCACTACTTCTGCGTTGCGGTCGGGCACAGGGAGTGAATGTTAAACGTGGTGTGCATCGTGTATAATAAAATACGTAAGTGACTTTAACTAACCCGTCTTCGCTTTCTCAACATGTCTGATTAAGTATATTTGCCAAGGTTCCTAATCCCAGGCATGTGTTCGAAAGAAATACTCAATAATGTACTCGGCTAGCTAAAATGAAGTAAAATTGTATGAATATCATTCAAGATCTCTTCGTGGGAAAACTTTATCTCGCTGGTATACTTACTTTCAATTAGCATCTTGTATGGTTCTCAAATAATAATAAATCACAGCCATGTTCGATCCACTACTGGATAAGGCATCTCCCTGAAGGGAGGAGTTTGTCTACTGCTCCCACGCTGACCAGACGGATTGGGAGAGGAGATCCATAGCTCTCACTGTGATCGCCGCTGTGTCTTTTATTCACAGCAGCTCTCCAATTGTCCTCAAGATGCTGGGTCAACACCGAAATTTTTTGAGCTCAAATAATACATTATATATCTAACAATGTAAGCAAGGTTGCATACTTCAAATGAACATTTACTTTTCCAATGCTTTCTATGACATAATGTAGTTTCATTAAGAAAAAGAATCACTTTTGTGCACAGTTTTGTAAACATTTATATTTACATTTGTCTTGAAATACAACGAAATTGTATTTAATTAGAAATCGCGTTCCTGAAAGCATCCTTTCTTTTTTACATCAAAGAACAATCTGTTTCTTTTTTCTTCTTCTTCTGCCTTATCGTTTTCTCATAGAATCAGGATGTAGATTCCTGAACTTCCAAACAACTCCATTTTAAGCCAGAAATATAATTAAGCATTCTCACTAAGACATGGTTACAATATTTTAAACCTTAAGTTGATAATCTCGTCATCGATAATGAGACAAGCTGTTATACATTGATAAGTGACGCTATTAGTATTCCTCCGCATGCCATCATGTTTGTGTGCGTTGATCAACTCGAGTGCATATTTAACGAATAATAGTACATGCTTTTCTTAAAACTTTCTGGATTGTTGGTTGTCGCTAGGTGAAAATTGCGTGTGTGAAATTTTTGTAACAGAATGAGTGGTATAAAGCGTATATATGACACTATATAACTTGCTGTCATGAACTGCACCATAGCCAAATTAGTTAATTTAACTTACGGCCGTTGACCTCACAGAATGGTACGTAGTTTCGTTTTGCGTCAAATTACCGATTTGTGTTACTCAGCTATTGGCAGTAGAATCGCGTGGATGATGTTATGTTGTGGCCATTTCTTTCAGCAGTTTCACGAATTCTCGCTTTAACCAAGTACCTCCGTTATGTCATAGTACGTCCTTCGTCTTACAATACAGAAACACACATTATACGAGGTCTGGCTAAAAAGTAACGGGATTGGCAACCCTTTGGGAAGTATATGTGTAGCAGCGGGGAGTGCATGCACGGTAAAGTGAGGGAATTACGCTGGCGCTGCTGTCACTTGCAGTCAGTCTGTGAGCAGCGATTGAATGAGGAGGTGCGCCATCGTGTTGCGAGAAAATTTGTGCAACTGAAAGTCGAGCAGCAAATTCACCTGGTTCCTGGTAAAATTGAAGAAACCACTAAGCAAGTATATGCAACTGTTAAATCAATGTACAGTGATCAGTGAATGTCACGTGCGATGTGTATTATGAGACTACTGGACAACTGCTTCCGGAACTCTTTCTGGCGCTGGGTGATGTTTTCTCGTACCATTTCTGCTCAGAATTTGAGTTCGTTTAAGATTTCGTTCAAAATGTGTCGGATCGTCGGCGATCTTTCCGATCAATAAGGTATCAATTGTCACTAAGTTTTCTTGAACAAGCGCACAGTCTCAGCAAAAATCAAACCAGGGCTGCCAGTCCCGTTATTTTTTAGCCAAACCTCGTATGCTTTATAATTTCTTTTCTCTACATAGTGGCACGAGTAATCTAAATTAGTATCATAATAATAATGTACCAAGCTACGTAATAGCGCTAATTTTAGTTGACCTAATTGAAATTACTACAGTGTCTTTGCCACTAAACGATCTGCAGAGTGTATAAGATCTGGCCGAAAATACTGTATGTGTAAGTTTTTTACTAGATAGATGGTATAATCTACTTGTTTCGAGAAAAGAAAGGAAGGGTTGTGCATTCTTTTCTTGGTTGTATTTCCAGTTATACTTTTTGGACAATACTTTACATGGGAGAGCCTAGGAGAGCCTACGAGAATAACTACGAAATTCATTTGAAATATGATGACTGGATGTGATGCCATTACCCTTTCTAGATGGTAGTGCACTTGTGCATATGATGTAAAAAATAGATCGTAGTGTTCACTGAATTATGAGCTACAGACACTAAAGATTTTTGTTATGACCGACTACATGGACAATCGTTTTATTTATTCTACGTTGTGTTATTTTGTATGTAGCCTTTTCACATTCATTTTTTTCTTTTCGCACTTCTCTTGATTAAAAAAGTCGTTAAAAAAATTAATATATCGTACGTGAAATACATCCGATCTTAACCAAACTTGGTATGTTGGTAGCCCTTGACCTCGCCTGTACTATGCTGTAGACTTTTACTGTTTTTGAGTTATTAGGGTCCAAAGTTGGAATTTCGACTTTTACAACTTGTGTATTCTGAATTTTCATTAAAAAAAAAAAAAAATCAAGACAAGAGTGACTTTTTTTTTTGTTTTGTTTTTTAAAGAACTACCTTGTTTATATATTAGTTTTGAATTTATTTTTAAAATATATCTGGTGTAGTAAAAAGTAATCCATTATTTTTGCATGACATTGAAGGCTTGACTTACCATAGTTAGAATGATGCGATTTAGGTCACATATGCGCCATTTTGTTCGATAACGTGTTGCCATTTGGAAGGTAATATCATGATGACTCTCTCATAGAAGCCCTTGTCCGTATTGGCAAAAAACTGAGACAGTCGATGTTCACAAGCCTCTCTTGACGCGAATTTTTCACCAGCAAATGTGTTCGCCATGGACAGGAACAGATGGTAATCACTCGGTGCCAGGTCCGGACTATAAGGTGGATACATAAGAACCTCCCAACCAAGCTCCCGGAGCTTCTGGCGAGTCACTATCGATGTGTGTGGCCTGGCGTTGTCCTGGTGGAACACAATGCCTCCTATTGGCCAAAGCTGGGCGCTTCTGGGCGATTGCTGCCTTTAGACGGTCCAATTGTTGACAATATAGTTCCGAGTTAAGGGTTTGGCCGTAGGGGAGCAGCTCATAGTAGATAATTCCCTGCCAATCCCACCAAACACACAGCAAAACCTTCCTGGCTTGGGCACCGTTTGCGCCGGCGCACCGCGCTTCGACCACGACCGTTTTCGCGTGACGTTGTCGTAAGTGATCCACTTTTCATCACCAGTCACCAACCGCTTCAGAAATGGGTCGCTTTTGTTGCGATTCAGCAGCGATTCGCAGATGGAAATTCGGTCCATGAGGTTTTATTGCGTTAACTCGTGTGGCACCCATACATCAAGCTTCTTTTTGTATCCAGCCTTATGCAAATGGTTCCACACGGTTTTTTGTGCAATGTTTAGCTCTTGGGCAATCGAAACAGTGCTTACATGACGGTCGGACGCGACAATGTCCATGATTTTATCGACATTTTCGACACTTGGCCTTCCAGTGCGTGGTACATCTTTGACGTCAAAATTACCGGCACGGAATCGACGAAACCAAAATTGCGCGTGATTGGCTGTTACAGTATCAGGACCATAAACACTATTCACATTTGCAGCCGCCTGGCTTGCGTTTTCGCCTTTATGGAAGAAAAACTGTAAAATATAGCGTATTTTCTCTTTGCTAGTGTCCATTTTGACGCGCGCTCACACAACACTGAGTCAACTCATCACAACTATCTGAACAGTGTTTGTAGTACGCAATCTCATCGTTTGAACGCCATCTCGTTGAACCCGATCGGACTTATACAACGCGAGCTACAGATCACTGAAGCCATCTATTGGCAAAATAATGGATTACTTTTTACTACACCAGATATAATTTTCAGGTGCAGTTATATGAACCTCGCCTTCTGAAATCTATCGCCCGCGTGGCCATATGTCTGTAACATATTTAGAGTATGGCTCTTATGTTGAGTAGAAGCGGAGAAACGTCGTTGGCAATCTACTCTTAACCACTTAATAGTAATAATAAAAAGATCCAAATACTGAAAAAGTTACTGCTTCCAACTTCAACAGCAGATAGAAAATAAAATTTCTGCATGGTATTAACCCTCTCGATGCGTAATATTTTGAAAATGCGTGCAATTTTTGGCTGGAAGCATTAGTTGAACGTATCCCCACCAAAGTTGCTATGGATATACCTCGGCACCCTTGAAAATCAACCCAGGTGTCTGTTGCCACCTTATCTTGAACCTTTAGTTTCATAGCCGTGGTCATGGTCCTAATTATCACAGCTATATGAGTTATACCTCGTTGGAAAGCTTATGGAACACACACAGTGAGGTAGACTTGTGACCAACACGATGAAGACGAGGAAAACTAAAAATGTGGAGAAAAGGCAAAAATTTTTCATTACCGTGGCAACAATGGAGATGAATACGGCACTTCTTGACAGAGAAAACACTCTACAATGCTTGTGACGGCTGAAGTAGTTTATCCCATTGAAATACGAAGAAAATTCAGTAACAGGAACTACAGTCGAATTACGCAACAAAGGGTAAAATTATTGTTTTCGACTACAGTCGAACATCACAGCGAAAGGGTTAAACGATTTCCAATGACTGTGTTGTGTGAATGTCACCGGCCTACTACAGATAAAAGTAAGGATCTTGGTTTCGCGACCACCAATAGACATTTACCTAGAGGTAGAAAAAATTGTCCGTAGTCTTTCAGCAGCGTTTCTCAACCCTTTTCACCATACTTTCTAGCCGGCGACCCACAACTATTTTATTTTGTGTTATATTTTTTTGCCTTTCAAAACACAAGTTTATTTTTGTATTGATAATAAATATTCTAATTATATTATTCAAAACTATTCAGCAAGTACATTATCTTTAGTAATTATTAAAAGCCGCAAGCAAAATAAAATACTTTCTTTAAAATTTACTAGTTTTAACCTATAAAACCCTAGTTAAATCTCTTTTTTTCACCATCCCCCGCGACCCCTCGCACACATCCTGCGAGGGATGGTGAAAAGATAAATTTAACTAGGATTTTGTAGACTCAACCTCGTACACCCCCAGGTTGAGAAACCCGGCATTATATTCATTACCCCAGCCGTCGATTTGTCTGTTAAAAAAAGGTGTTACCACAAGTATACTCTTAATTATTGAGAAGCTTATCGCGGACTTTTCACAATATACTCTTGTTTCTTCTTACATGAAAAGACCATTTCCTTGCATTACTTGGTTAGAAATTACAGTTGAATGATCATGGATCAGGTAGCGTCATCCGTTGTCTAAAGCTTAAAGGCAGATACAGGACATTAAATGAATAAGCTGTGCAAGTAAATGAAATTAGAATTCGCAGATGACACCTATTATGATAGGAAATGGAGGGAAAGATTAAGATAACAGCTAAATTGCAAAGGTAAAATAAACAATGCAAAATGTAAAATAATTATACGAATAGAATTTTAAACAGTTGTAGATTGATAGTTTGTTTCAATTAGATTTTCTTTCCTTTCTTTTCAGGAATAACCTTCGGTGAAGCTCAAACCTAGAGGCTGTAGGGGATGGTAGGTGGGTATCAAAATCATTCATTTTTGTGGATATGTTTTGCATATATGCAGTGTTTAATCCTGAAAAGACTGTGAGTGTTTTCTATTCTTAATCTTAGATTGGATGGAGCCATATTATTTTTATCCATATTACCTCGACTTTTAACTCTGAGTCGAAAGCAGTTAATATCTTCGGCCTAGCGGACGCCAGAAAACGGATCTCTGTCAGTAATAGTAAGCTCTGAGGCGATACCGGTTAGGTCTAAACGTTCTATGGTTTACTAAAAATCGCCGGAACGAACGTAAGGCATAGTGCTGTTACCGCTCTTAAAATTAATTTTATCCTTATCTTACTAAAAATCTCATTGTGCAGTCTAAACTTCAGGACGTCAGCCAATAGTACTTTAAACCTTCAACGGTGATTTTTATTCAGCTTTCGCCTTCACAAGGCATGTACGTAACGGTAGGCTCTTAAACCATACCGTCAGATCTGAAACGAATGTTGGAATCTAAAACTAGGTCAGCCGGAAGTGTAATTTTTTATTACCTTGCTTTTGAGTCATTTGTATTTTGATTTTGTTTTGATGTTTTCAAACGTTTATTTATTTTTTTTAAATACGGGTATCGAGACGGCATATATACTTGCGGAGAAAAATAGTGTCAAATGTATAATTTATGTCAATTCTTATGTCGTTCCACTCTAAGATACCGAGTAACAGCTAATGCATAAATAATTAAGCAAGCTTCTAACCTTCAACAGAAACTTTTCCCTTTTTATAAATTTTACTGTCCTAGTCTTTACAGCGCTTTGGGGGTTTCAGGTCGTGACATCTTACATTTTGCTATATCTAGTAGAGAAGGAATAGGGAAAATAGCGACCAGGGGCTCTGATGAAGATACTATTCCGGTATTTGCCTGTTGGGACTGAGGAGAATCTTGAAAAATCATGAGTCGGTATGACTGACGTGAACAGAATGCGAACCTGTGCCGTTGCCTCAGTGTTTATTCGAAGTCAGGGACCGTAACCACTGGAGCACGGGCCGTGGGTGACAGTTCTTCAATAGACTGTTCAGTTGTAATGCTTATGTACAGTTACATGAATGGTCTTGTTTGTTGTGGAGTGCGTATTATGAACATTCATATCAAGCGACCGTGGCTCAGTGGTAGAGCGTTGGATTAGCATTCGGAAGGTCGTGGGTTGAATCCCAGCGACCGCCTATCTTGACTGAGGTTTTCCAGGATTTTTCCTATCACACCAGGCAAATGCTGGGATGCTACCTTCAACTTAGACCGTGGTAGACAACTTCCCGCATCACTTCCCCATCCCTATCCCGGCGTGAGCCTTGGATACCTAAAGGCCATAAATAAAATTCAAATGATCATTCTTCCATTTGTAGCCAGTAAGTAAGCGCAAGTAATAAATAGTAAGAAAATCCCGTTAGGAAAAGTTTTAGCGCCGTTGTACACATTTGTATGAATATCGGAACCGAAGGTGGAGAAAATATCCGAGAAGAAAATATTGAAAATTCTAGTTGGGTATGGCAATTTCAAAGAAGTTCATTTAGTATAAAAAAGAGAAAGAAGGGGGGGGGGGAAGGGGCAGGTTGGCTCAGTAGCAGAGCGCTTACCTCTGGTGTTTGGGGTCGTCAGTTCTACCCCTGCCCGTGCCATGTGGGTTTTGTGGTGGGCGAATACCGTGTACGTGGGTTCTACTCTTTCCTCCCAATTTCTTCAATTCCGATAATCATCCATCCGGCTGAACCAAAGTTACCTAAATGCTTTTAAATTCAAATTCAAGTATATGAGAAATACTATGAAGTTGGTGTCACTAGATTGAAAAGGCCCAATAAGTAGGTTTCGCTGAACTGAAACTAAATCATTCTATCTCTGTGTATCTACATTCGTTGAGAGGCTAGCTTGCATTCGTGACGATAAAGTGAACTTATGAGGACCACCCCCTATCCTTTTTTGTCGTTGGAGGAGGGAGTGGTCCGCAAAAAAAGATTAAGGGTTAAAGTTGAGTTTATGACTAAATTGTAGCCATCTGAACCAGTGCACCACTTGGTTTCTTTTCTCAAGTAGATCCCAAAATTGGCCAGACTTCATGGCCTCGCCTATGAATCTGTTTCATAGACCTCCATGGAGAAAAACATGTAATCAAGCCTTGTAATGGCGAAATCTCGATAAAACCACCTTTTAACATTAAAAATGAAATTTCCGTTTGATTGATTGAATTGTTATTAACGTCCTAAACGAACCGGTAAGCTTATAAGGACATACTCTTTTCGTAACCGCTCCATTTAATGGATCCCGGCGGAAATTGAACCTGTGACCACCTGCACAAAAAAAGCGAGTGCGCTAACCTCTTAGCCATCCCTAGGTCACTTCCATTTGACGTTTAGACTTTTCGATTATGTCATTATATTTCTCTACTCGAATAGAACTTGGACCGTTTAGATCTCACTTGTAACGCCTAAGAGTCTAAATTATTCGTGGACTCACATTCGCCACTCGAGTTAGCGTTAAATGCTGAGGTAGAGTCTATGAAAAACAATTTGGTCCCATCCAATCTCCAGTTTTCAAAGGAATGAGACATAGACCTTAAAAACTTTGGTTATTGATTTAATACCAAATAGAAAGGTACAGTGGGCACCAAAAGTTTTTCCTACTTTTTTCCAGCTACACTGGTAAAAAATATATAGCAAACTAGGAAATCGTATAAGGATTTAAAATGTATGTCACCAAATTGCCGAATGTCTTTATTTTGAGAAAAATAAAATAAAATAAAAAGGCTATATCAGAAGATGTGAGCTTCCCCCCGTAAGGCTATTTATATGATACATGAAGAATTTTAAATCACCAGCACATGTAAAGAGAGTATGGGGCTACAACGAAACCGCTATGACCTTTGTCTATCATCTGTAAAAATTCCACCTAATTCCATTTAATAGCACCCAAGTTATGGTATCGAATGGTTGCAATTAAAGAAAAAATGTTGTTTAAGAACTTAGCGATAATTTAATTATGTCAAAATAGAATAAAACACTTCTACTGAATCTTTAGCCCCACCCACTATATCACATTAGATCCACAGTGGATGTTAAAATGCAGTATTCGTTTTAGGTTTTATATTTTGTTACAGGGTCGACTATTTTCTAAAGTAAATATACGGTAATATAGTGTACGGAATACCTAACCTACAAGACAAAAGGTATATTCCTGAGTGCCTGTATAAAAGTGTAACAGTAAATGTTGTTACCTTTTTCACAAATAACGTTGTGTATGGTAAATGTTGAAATGAATACAGAACAATTGACAGCCGTCGCGATCGGGACTCAAACCCGAATCTCCCAGTTGCCGGCTAGGTATCCTTCCATTACACCACCGCGGCACGGCCAAATCTCTGTGTATATGGAATGTTCATCTCGCGTAGACACTCTCCCAACAGACACTCGTCTGTGTTAATTGTAACCGTAACGTTTTCGGAGCTAGGTAAAAGAGTTTTTAAAAAAACAAAAAATAAACATGTTCTCGGAAAGCAACTTCTTTTGTGAGAAACTAGGTTTTTAGCGCAGCAATAATTATTGTTGGTCAGTGTTGGATAATTATAGCATCTAAAACTGCTTTTTCCATTTATTTACTATTTATAACATGTTTTTTCTCCTTTCTGTATCAGAATATCCCCTGTCTCATAATAGCTCCACCAAACCCTAGTATGTTTTCTCTTTTTCCTGATTTCAAGGAAATGTGAGAGTTTGTAATGCAGTTTCGTAGTGGTTTTATTATTATTTTAATGTTTGTTAGAAGCAGAGCTAAGCGGCCTTGGCTAGGAGAGATAAGACAAGTTCGGCCTTGTATTTAAGAGGCCCTTATTCATGTCTCATTTGAGACCCACCGTCGTCGTTTTACATTCTATATTGTTGTCCATATATCTTAGTCTTCAATATGATGACTTCTTTTACCTGTCCAAAATGTCCGTCCAGCAGCTGTTTCGGCTGTGTATTGTCTAGTTCTGAGGTCTGTAGCCACGAGGGAGGAGTCATAGCGTGATCATGGGTGGGAAGACACTTTTAATAGCCAATGCGAGGTAGGTAGTAAAAGCGCGATCTCTCGCTGATTGCTTGTGCACCTCCCACTTCACCCCGCGCGCTAGCTCAGAAGTCTACAGAACTCGTAACTACACAATAGTAAGTATTCAGACACTACAAATATGTTTTAGTCCTTTCACCGTTTTTAAAACTGATCGCTACTAAACGTTTTTTAATGCTCAGCATCTCTTCTGTTTAATGTGTTAGTGCTTTTGTATCTGCATACACTGTTTCTGCTATCATATAGTGCTTGTTCGGATGAATGCACACATAACACTTAAAGTGAACTTTATTTGTTCTGGTGATAACGTTAAGGTCACCGAAAGGAATTGCAGGTTTTAGGTCCCTTGCTAGGGAAGCTGCATAAAAAGGGCTACCTGCCTTATAATTCCGTCTGTCCGTATCCAGAAATAAATCTCAAGAACCACAATTTGTAGAGGTGTTGTTGGAAAGGTATTTGCTAGACAAGCACAGAGCCGTCAGAATCGTATTGATTGGTGAAGTGGTTCAGTGTTGCCAACCCATTTTTAAAAAATCCAATTGCTCAAAATGCTTTATTTGGTTAGACCTATCTGCACCAAACTTCGTATAAACATTAGTTGACACAGCAGAACAATCCCGTGAGTATCGCAGTCTCTACACATCCAAGTTATCAGTGTAGCAAACTCATTAAAAAATAAAATTTAATGTTTATAATATCAATATAAAGAGACCAACGTAGGGCAAAGGGGCTAGTTCATTTATAGAAGTAAGAACTAAACTTTTAAAAGCTGGATGAAAGTGTATATGAAGAATATAAAGTATAAATTGTTTCTAGAAGTAAGCGATAAGATTTATAGAAAACAGACATTATTAGCAATCTGGATGTTCTTTACTTAAATATTTTTAAATGTTGTTGAATAACATACTGTGACTATTAAAACAAAAAAGTTACGAGGTAAGGACAGAAACGTAATAGCATTTTTTAATTTGTGAATTAGTGAAAAGAATGTTATCATTGAGAATATTTAAGAATGAATTATTCTCATTGTTCTATAATTTTTGTACCTTTTTTTTAATCACTAATTTGTGGAAAATATTTTTGTGATTTGTTATCGGAGACAATGTTAAGAGTAATAACGTTCTATATTTAATAGTCGTTCGAAAGGATTGACTTGGAGGGTTGATGATCTAGATAAGGATGAAATAATCTAGTGAAAAATCTCATTTTTTGAGATATTGGTACTGTATTTTTTTCGACTGGGTGTACCGGTGGTAGAAGTAGTTTATTCAAAAAGTAATGAGAATCAGGAAAAGCAGATTAGTTTTTGAAGTTGTCCGCTTGTTGACTAACGATCCAGTAGACTCATACATTGTATGAGGTGATTCGGATTTGTTACCTTCTTAGTATATACGTCTAAAATATAGTGAAATGTAAAACCAGTTCTGTTTCCTGCACAGCAACGCCAAGTAGATGATTTAAAAGAATATTTATTGCCATTAGGTATCTATGGCTCAGCTTGGCATAGGTTAGGAAATGTTAGAAGGAATCGAACAGGACCTACTGTAAAGTTTCCATCCTAGCACTTGCCTGGTCTGACGGAGGAAAAACTGAAAAACCCGTAGTCATGATGGTCGGCTGCTGTTATCGTACCGAGAATCTCGAAACCAGCGCTGTAACAACTGTGATGTGACTGCTCTATACCTCAGTTAGGTATGAAGACCGTCGTCGCTCAGTGGTAGAGCGCTCACCTCTGGTGCGTGGAGTCCTCGGTTCGATCTCTACTCATGCCGTGTGAGCTTTGTGCTGGACAAACACCGTGTGCGTGGGTTTTCTCGGAGTTCTTCTACTTCCGTCATTCCGCTAATTCTCCCATCATTCATTTGGACTGAGCCAAAGTTGCCTAAACACTTCAAATAAAATTTAAAAGTAAAATTTAAGTGGGTAAAAAGTTTGAAAGAAAAAAATGTCCAAACATTCCTAATTTTTATTTCAATAATGCTTTAAAAAAGGAAGTAAATCAAAGTACTGTACCATTTATACTTTTTTTTTCAAAGGAAATTTGTCGTTAGGAATGATGCAAAAAAAAGTTGTTTTTTCTCTAAAAAAGATCTGTGAATTAGATTCTTGATATAACCCTTCAAGTCGTTTATGAAGGGGGGATTATGTATATTAAGTGAGCAAAAATAACTAGTTGAAAGTAAGTAGAAATAAATAAACTAACTTGCCAGAGTATGTGTCTTAATCAATCGTACTAAATTGTGTACTCGTTATGATAATTAGTGTGTGTATTAGTGTACCCTTATAATTTTTCTAGTAAATAGATGTTGTAGCCAAAAAAGTTTGATTCTTCATGTCAAATCTATACTGTATTTTTATTTACAAACAAGGTCTGTTGGTCTTTGAAACCGTGTTAATCATATTTTATTTGGATCGTCTTTATTATGTAAATAGGTGAAGTAACAAAGATATAACTAACTCACTCGCTCTATGGCTTATGGAACTCGCAAGTTCATCGCCGCAGTAACAAACGTTCGCCATTGGATTCTATCCTGGGCAATATGAAGCCAGTTTTCATCACGAACACCTACTTCTCGAAGATCTCTTCTAATATTGTCCTCCCAACAACGTCTCGGTCTTCCCAGTGGTCTCCTTCCACCCGGCCTTCCAACCAGGATAGAATATAATTTCGTTTTCCCCCCATCCGAGCTACATTGCCTGGCCACCTTAGTCGTCGCGATTTTATTATTTTTACAACATCCGGTGAATCGTACAGTCCGTGGAGTTCTTTATTATGCAGTCTTCTCCAGTCATCTCGTCCCGTATATCTTTCTCAAAACCTTATTTTCCAAGTATTTAAATTTGTTTACTTTCTCTATGAACTGATCTCTAATTCTTATGTTTTTATTTCCTTCATTCCCTGTGTTTCGGCTTGTTATCATGCATTTTGTGTTATCTATGTTTACCTGTAGACCTATCTTATCGTACGCTTCTACTAAGACATCGGTGTTGCGTTGTAGTGCATCTATATCGTCCCCTCTTAAATCTACATCATCCGCGTATACGAACAGTTGATTCAGTGACCATTCAGTGATAGTCCCTTTTAATTTTTACTACATTAAACAAGCTATTAAGAGTTTCTGGTAATAAACGCGCGTCTTTCTTTTTTACTTGCCCTTCGGAAGGTAATGAATTCCTTTGCCATTCTTTTGTTTCATTTCAAAAGACGTTACTAGGTTTGACGTTCAGAATTAACCAGATGTACAATGACTGTATGTGGGTGGTTCAATTGAAGCTCCGAAACTTTCTCCATATAATGAAACTTGTTTTCATTATGATATTCTCCATACGAAAGCTTTGCTTTTATATACCAAAGGTAAAATAAAATAATGGCTAAGCAAAGCACTACAATTTATTTTAATTTTTTGTAAACGTTTTCGCCGACTACCAAAACACTCGGCTTCCTCA
>JAGDQP010028426.1:0-24158 GCA_022664845.1 Lepisma saccharinum | reverse complement strand
GAGAATCCATGAACCATCTGTTACTATTTCTTGACATGTTTTAGCGGTGTAGAGTTGTCAGCTCTACGACCTCGCAGTAAAGGTAGACATTCAAGATGTCGCCCTCTGTCCATCTCTGAGCCTTGCCGATGTCATTCATCTTCAGCCTCAGAGTGGTAATGGTGATGCTGCTTCCCCTCACCATGATATTTTTGTTCGGGGTTATCTTCCCCTAGCCTTTGTAGATCCCTCTACTAACTGCAAGGTAGCAGTACTGGTTTTGGTCCGCCCCGGAATATTTCCGGTACCCACCATATCTGGTCGGCATTCCCCTATCCGCCACCTGGGGAGGCGCCTGGTGGAAGACCAGTAACTCCAACCGGGATTTAAGTGTACTAGGAAAGATTAAGTTTCTTATTAAATATAACATTGAAAACCCATGACTTTTAATATATAAATTTTAATAGTTTATTACTATTACGAACGCTCTTTTATTGTAGAGTAATTACACTTTGAAAAAATAAATGATGGAAAATCAAGTTAAAATAGATTGAACACAAGAAGGTGGAGCATAAAATAATAATGTTAAATTAAAAAGAAAATATGTTTGTTACTTTTAAGACATAAGGTTCTAAAGGTTCAAAAGTTTCGGCAACTCCTCCGCCCTCCTTGGTTCCACTAATGATTTCTTTTATGTACAGTAGATTACTTCACATCAACAACATTCAATAGCAAGTGCGAATAAAAGGTTCGTTTTAACCCTGCTACGTATGCAACCATGCATTATTAGTAGTCAAAGAGTGTTGCATATACGTCAAGTTCTTTTTAACCTACGTTTCCTGCATACAACTTCTGCGAAGCAAAGTACATTCTGAATCACGATATCGCTCAGGATCGTGTAATGTTATGAATGTGACAAAATATACAACGATTCCTTACACTTCCCTTCCCTAAATTTTTCGTCTTTTTTAAAGAAAAATCTTTGTCCGTCTGTCCGCCTACAACACAGGCAGCTAGCGAAACACTGATTTGAAATTTGCGTTGAGCCACCTCGATTTATTCGGCCATTTTTTTTTTAATTACTAAGGCGACAAGTGGTAGGTCCTTTTCATTTGATTAGTTTTATTTATTTAAAGAATTACGATAGCAGCTAAACCAAAGCTTATAGAGAGAAACTGATTTCAGATTTGAGTTCTGTAGATTTTAATGTTGCAGCCGTTTATAATTTGGCAACTTTTTAAACTAACAGGTCTTCTTCATTTGGCTAGGTTGCTCCATTAAGAAAAAAATCACCCTATTTCCACTACATTTACACACTTCAATATTGTTAAATGTTCCATCGTAAGTTTATACTGTACATAAACTTATATTGCGAGGTCGCGGGTTTGTGAATTTTTAACAGCCTTGCACTCGTTTTTTTCGTCACGGGCCGAAGTCAACAGTTACTAAAAATTGACCAGATAAAAATAAAATTCACTAAACTGTTTTTTTTTTAAATATATATTGTGGTGATTACATCTCACTTTCTGCAAAAGTAATCACCTAACTCGTACTATTTCAAATTATTCTAGATAAGCTAAACATAAATTATTGTAGTTGGCTCTTGATTTAGAGCATACCTAATACTAGTGTTACCAGTTGGGAATTAAACATTAAGCACAGAACTAGAAACGTCAAAGACTATTCGCATAACCATTTAATACGTGATTCTTCAAGAAGAATACCATTTTGCTGACTTCTCTTATATTAATGTACTTCTTCCAAGGCTGATCGTGAAGAACTAAAAATATCTGCGACTGGGTGGCCAATGAGAGACAAATTTTTCAGTTAATGATTCTGTGAGTAGGAAAACTGTAGATGTTGTTCAGTTTCCTCGAAACGCTGGGAGTGTGTGTGTCTTGTCCCTGGAATATTGTTGCCAAGTTTTACGCATATTAGCAACAACGAGAATGCAGTGGCAGTCTGTCATAGTGAGCTGAAACTGCCAAGCATAGATGTAACAGCGTTGAAGCGATTATTTCGTGCTTGGTTTTCACGATTCATGCAAGTTCTGGGGAAGCAAACGACAATTTATAAGACAAAAAACGAAGCTCTCCGATTGCATCTTGAGATATTCGATATCATTCGTACGTATCTCACCCGCCATTAGTCTGTGAACACATTTTAATATAAAATAGAAGAGTGCTTTTTTTTTGACAGAAAGTTTTAAGATCAGGAAGTCTTACTGGGCATATTTCTCCCCGGAAGCAACTAAAGTAACTTAATGAATTCAAACTTTCAACGCAACGAAATTTGAGCTTAGATTATAGAACATACGTAAAAATGCACAAACTACGTACGTTACTTTATACATACGTGTATAAAATACTTAAGGTACATAAAGGGATGGAATCTACAACTCGAAATATGTAATGAAAACTTCCTTGTAGTGAATGGAACATTTTTTTAAAACCTTCAATCAAATATTCAAACATAGTTATTTATCACCATTGACTTTTCAATCTACAAGCTAAAATGATGGAATCAAGTTTTTTCTTTAAACACTGTTTATCTAATTTTTTAATTGACAAAAATTACATCTAGGAAATTGTACAAGAGCAGTGTATTACATGAATCAAGTTTAAAATGTTCTGATTGAATTATTAAAATTATAGATTTGTCTTTTTAACACTTGAAACCTCTGCAAGCAGAACAAAATATTTACAAAATATTGTTCATCGTCTTTGCTCTATCTCTGCGCTTAGTTTTTTTCATACAGAAAAATGAAATGACTCTAAACGTATCAGCCAAATGAAATGATGAAACGTAATATAAGGATTAATTGATGTTGCGCAAAGGTCTCACGTGATGTACTTAGTCGCACAAAAGAATTCAGTGGGAATGCAATTCAAGGCCTGAATTGCAAAACATCCCAAGTCCACTTTTTTCCGTATTTGCATTTTTTTTTTCCTGTTCGTCGGTATCTTTGTTCCAAGGGCTATCCACTTGCATAAATATTACATACTAACTAACTCAAAACTTTTTTACATTTTTTTTTCTTTAGTTCACGGTTCGTGTTGTCCTGAAATCTTGCAACGTTAATTGAGCTCATTTCCCGACGTCATACAATGATGAAAAATTGCACAACAACGTAAGTCGGGTAACAATACAATATTACCCATAAATACTAGCCTGCAACGCTGTGGCGTTTGACTGGTTACAGAACACCGTAGGATTTGGGTAAAAAAAAATTAATGACAACCTATTTAAGACATACTTTTCTTAAACAATTCGTACTAAACAGTAAAAAAAAATCATTTATGTAGGACTAAAAAGAAAAGCACGGGCCGCGGTCTCATATACAGTCACTTTATAAAGTCTACAATTAGCGCGCTTCATGCTTTTCTTTTTAGTCATGCATAAACAAAATTATTTTTTTACTTTTAGAATGAATTGTTTAAGAAAAGTGTCTTTAAAAAGTGTTTTTATTTTTTTTTCTATACAAAATAATTTCAACTGAATAAAATAACATCCCAAATCCTTGCACTGTTTTTCGTTCCTCCTGAAAAAAATACTCCTGTGTACTGGGTATGTTTTGCAATTCAGGTCTTCAATTTCAAATTACAACATTTCTCAGTGTACCAAATAAATCACAAAAAATGTATTAAAGTATTTCGTCTGAGGGGCATATGTGATGATTTTTATGTTATTTAATTTTATTTTCGTGTTATTTTTTTTTTTTTACATTTCTAATACGCAAAAAACCAGCACATAGGTGACAAACTGGTGAGGGATACTAGGAAATAGCCGTGAGCATGTTCCAATGATGCCACGAGATGGCAGCATACTCATACTTCTTACTGAGTGAGTCAGTGAGCAGTAAGAGCGTGTGAGTGCAGTGTGAAAATTGCTATTGTGTTGTGAAAATATACGTAAGAGGAGCAGTGGGCAGTGGGCAGTAGCGTGGTATTATGAGAAATATGTCCTGTGTACTGTCTAGTTCTGAGTTCTGTAGCCGCGAGGGAGGAGTCGTAGCATGATCATGGGTGGGAAGACACGTTTAATAGCCAATGCGAGGTAGGTGGCAAAAGAGCGAGTTCTCGCTGATTGCTTATCCACTTCCATCCTTACCCCGCGCGTTATCCAAGACCCCTCTCAGAGGTCTACAGAACTCGGAACTGCACAATATGTGGAGAAGTATTTTTTCTTTTACTTGGTCCACTTAAAGCTCACCTTGGCGGTAACCGTTTCGCTGATGATTCAGACGTTGAACAGGTATGTGGCTGCGGCTCGCAACCGGAAAGTAAATACGTATTTACACAGCGGGTATTGGGACGTGCTTCGTTGGGATAAATATCGTACATCCCTGAAAGTAACAGTGGCAGCCGAAGGTTAGTACCTGGCAATAAGCCTGTACCTCATAAAAATGGTGGCAACAGTCCTGAAATTACCACATTAATTCCTCTCTGGCAGAATCGATTAACGCTCTGTCGTCAACAAACTGTACGAGACCCTTGATCAGTCTGTTTTCTCTTGATAATACATGTAACAAAAGACTAATATGGACAATACAATCATTTGCATTCTAGCTTCCGATCTTTTAGCTCAGATGCAACTTTACCTTTAAGAAATGGAGCAAATCGACAACAAGTGTCGGCGGCCTTGAATGACGCGACGCTCTTGAGCGAAAAGTCATCAAAGTCATTACACTCTGTTTGTTAAATTTAGTGATCAGGTGTAACCTGTAAGTTCCATGAACTGAGAGAACTGATTGGCAACCTACAATACGACCTAATTAAATGCCACCACATTATGAACGAACCAACTTCCTGACTGAGATTTATCTTATTTTGACGTTTCATTTAAGGACTAAATATGCAGCTTTAGCCCAGGCCCATTACATTTGAGATATTACGTTTCTTTGTGATATCGCTTTTCCGGGGACAGGGATGGAAAATTGTCCTTAGTTGAGGATTGCCGGCATTCGCCTGGGATAACTTAGGAACACCCTGGAAGACCTTAACCACGATTAGTATTCAGATGTACAAGATCACTAAGTCGACTCTCATGAGCTCGGTCCTCACGCTCACTCGCCCTCACAAGTCGATGGTGAATGTGAGCGTGAATGAGTTTGAGCTTGTGAACTTGATGTGAGCGTGAGTGCGAGTTTTGTAAGCTTGAAGTAAGCGTGAGCGGGAGTGAGTGTGAGGCTGGGAGATGGAACGTAGTGTGAGCGTTAGTGAGTGTGAGACTGTAGAATGGAAAGCCGTGTGAGCGCAAGTGAGTGGGAGCGTTGTGAGATTGAACAGAGGGTGAGCGTGAGTGAGTGCGAGCTTTGTGGGGTTCAACGGAGGGTGAGTATGAGTGACAGAATAAACGGAATGCATGGGCTAGTGAGCGTGACGTTGTGAGCTTGAAGTGAGCGTGTGGTTGTGAGCTTGAAGTGAGCGTGAGTGAGTTTTGAACTAAATGACCACCTTGCATATGCTGTCAAAATCCGTAACGTTTTCAATTTTGAGGGGAGATGCTCTTTAGTCCACTAGCTTCCGTGTGGTACAGTCGATAGAACTAAATGCGGATGTTTATTCCGTTCTAATTCTAAGCATGTCTAGTTTAGAGATATTCTTCAAAACAGAGGAACATTAGCTAAAATATATGAACCTAAAACTCTAGAAGTACATCGTACAAGTATGGAACTCAAGCCATTCGTTTATTTCCGTTTAAAGATATTTTCTGTTCGTCGTCAGGAAATGTTAGAAAGAAATAAAGATTTTCTTTTTCTTTTTAGAAAATACAGTTCAAGAACAAATATTTTTGTCATATCAGTTTTTTTTTCTTTGCTATATTCCTTTCAATTTTCTTTTCTTAGTATTATCTTCCTCCTTCTCTTCTCCGTCGGAAGATTCTCTCCTTGTCGCGTCACTGCTTCTTTCTCATCTGCATCAGTATTCAGCTGAGCGAGAGAAAGAGATGAAAGCTTCTTTTCTCTCCCTTTCTCTCTTCTTCTGAATGACGCGGCACGGCGACGTCCCCAGCTGGGCTGCGTGCGACGTTTATGGAATCATTCCGATTGAACGACGCCGTTCTACTGATGAAAATATGGGCGAGAAAAGTCGACAACGATCAGGAATGAAGGTTGGATAGCTGCTATTCTCCCTCAAGGCAAAGTGGATGAATGGTTGGATCGCTTTTAAGGGGGGAAAAAAATCTCCTCTCTGGATCTCTTATGATCTCTAGAATTTCGGTATGTGAGGAGGAAACACAGGCAAACTTGTCCTGTTGGATGAATTTAACACACAATGGTAGTAAACTTTTGCACAAAAATACAAAAGAATAAAAAAGTTCATAACATCATACAGTAATTACACAACTCAGCTACAAAAAAACTTTTTTCAATTTTAAACAACACTCATATTATTTTTATTTACTTTTTTGTACACGAATCATCGTTTTCTTTAATACACATACACGTTTTGCTTCATCAGATCATTGTTTCTACAGAATCCTAACTCACAACCCGGCCAGATTAGTACTATATCCATTGTTGCAAAGTTTCATTTTGTTTTTCTTCATAAAAGCACAAAACTCTAGTGAATATGATACATTATTACTTGTCTGGTTTATAGTGTGAATAATCAGTATAAATACCCTTTCGGGGTAAAGGAGAAAGAGTGACGCAAGAATTCTACTCACGAAAGAAGTGATAACCATTTTGCAAGTCATTTTCTTTGTGTAACTTTGGCTGAAGTGTTTCTTTTGTAATAAAATTAATAGATTTACTATCCTCCCTTGCGCCATAGTAACACAAAGAAAATCACTCTAAAATGGATAACGCAAGAATTCTACTCACTTCTTTTGTGAGTAGAATTCTTGCGTCATTTTTTCCTTTACCCCGAAGGGTTTTTTTTAATACTGATATCACTTATTTTATAAGGCTGCCTATTAAAAGAAAGTATCATACAAAAAAGGTCGATTTTGGACCATGGTAGGCTCCGTATCTTGAAAACGATAACTCCCATCAAAAAACAATAAGCTTCAATCCACCCCAACTTGTTGGGGTCCGCAATTGACTCCCCAAACCCCCCAGTACCACCCATTTGGTGCTAAAACAACAACAACAACAACAAAAAAAAAAGACAGACACACTTTTCTATCATTTGTGAAAATTGTGATTCGGCTAAAAAAAAAAGTAATAACTTTTGAACCTCTTCACCGATTTTGACGTGTGATGGGTATTGGAAGGTATTAAAGCGTGTACATTTCGGCCACCTACATGGTCTGGGGTCAGTGCTATCATAAGAAATGTTAATTTTTTTTCGCACCACCCTAGGGGGGTCCCCGGGAGGCCCTATAGACCCATTTTTTCTGTGTCTTAGTATGGCAAAGAGCTTTCAAATGCAAGTTCAAGCATCAAAATCGGGCTTATAGTTAGCTAGATCCGGAATTAGCTGTATACATTGTAGTACCGCTAGCAGACTCATTTGTCAGCGTCACTCCAAGAACTATCGTTCTTCTTGATATTGAATTGAGCTATTTCAACGTCATATCCGCTTTACTATGCAACCGGATACACAATTAATGAATACATATTGCATATTATTCCAGGATAAATATAACATTTTAAAAAAATTCAATGCACACTTAATTGTTTAACATAATCCAACTCAGTCTTCTCTATCATCTTGACAAAATGGCTGGAATCGATTCAGCGGTTGTCATATGATGGCCGAAAAATACCGATAGAGTATCATTTATAATATATTCTGGTATATTTGGTAGTGTTTCTCAATTCTGATTATGGAATCCTACTTGCACGTGATGGCGATTGTAGTAACTTTTATAAGCCCTATAGCACTTACTAGAATCTTTCTTTTGCACTCGTCACTCCGTCCGTGAACGTTATACGAGTTTCATCCCGTTCTGCGCGAGTTGCTCGTAATTTTCAACTTTATTTCTTCAGATTCAAAGATGCAATGTCATGTGTGCAAAATGTCATAACAAAATCTATATAAGTATTGGTATATGCAGTGTAACTTTAGTTCGACTCCTGTATTAATACTGAGAGGTTCATAGCCTTCATTGCCGGGGACATTCTTCAATAAAGAATATTTTCTAAGCATCGAATATTGTGCTTTTGATTTCTCCAGAAGTAATTTACCATTGTAGTATACAAACTTTCGTACACTTGATTCTCGAGATATAAGCACAAGCATTGAATTCAATTATAAAGCAAACAGAAATTAACAACTACAAGCCAAGCACGTCCCAAGACGACCCTGAGAGGGCAACTTATAGTAGCAGCTTCCATAAGGTGGCACTTTTACGTTATAAGCTTTATTTTGCAAAGCACCAACCGTTACATATTCCACAGTAAACCTAGTATAATAACAGAGCCTCTAGGTTATGACATGAGATCGTGGTGTTCCCTCAAGTGTAATAATCTATGATAAATTAAGCCGAGTGGTCGTAGCTCAGTTGGTAGACCGTTGGTGTCGCAGTCGATCGAACCCCTGGCATCGATCCCAGTAGACGACCATCCTGATTGGATTTTCCAGGATTTTATCTGTCATACGAGGCAAATACTGAAGTGGTATCTTCAAGCTAGACCCTGGCCAAATCTCTTCTCACATCCTCCTAAGAATGTGATCGCGTAAGACATACACACGAGGGCCACTTACATTGAGACTCATTTATTCCTACGATCTATGAGCGCCCCAATACTTGTTGCATAAAAGCCTTTGTGTTGCTGCCGGAATTGCATATGGACCTCCAAATTTAAACTATTATGCACCATGTGTATGTACACCACTATTCAAGCTTCAATGCTGTCAGTCGTTACCCACCTGTCTTCTCGAACCATGTTCTCTACCTGCCGCAGTATTTCCTCCGTTACACAGATTATTGTTCGTCTCCACAGTTAGAACGTCCTTGGACGAATTTAGTAACCCAGTTGTGCAGCGCTTGATGCCACAAAACACTTCTCCTGATACACAGGACGTATTTCTTTATGTATATCCTTGGCAGGAAGACCTTTCGCTTACAAAAACACAATTTTCCTTTAACGTAAATCCCTCCAGCACGGTAATCACTACAGGGCTCGGAATTTGATGAAATGTCATCCTTTCCTTAAGGTTTGGGAACGACGCAGACCATAACCAAAATTTATTTCACACTAAACTGAAGCAGAAAACGGGAATTTTATTTTGCATTTTTTGCTGTTTTTCGGTTTATTGGTCATTTTCTCGTTTTTAGGTCATTTTTTTTGGTAACTTTTAACTTTACTCTTATTTGCAACTTTTTTTTTCCTTTGTATAATTGCTTACATGTTTCACACTCACACATACAAATATACAAGACACAAAACACAAGTGAATGCTTAGGATTGTAATACTGATGCTGGAGCAAAGAGGTGCTAGGTGTTAGGTCAAGCCACTGAAGAGGTAAATGAGATTTTCTTCTAGCTAAAAGCTTATTAAAAAATGTATCTCTGTGCTGAAATGGCCTTTGTCGTTTGTTTTTTTTTCACTCCATCAGTATTTGAAAACGATTGATGAACTGGCCGCGAAGGAGTCGAACGAAGTTCAAAAACTTTGATAATTTTTCGTGGTGAAATCCATTCTGCACAATTTCAATAAAGATGCAGAAACTGCAATCACAATTTCGCAAGATTTCATAGGTAGGTCAAATTTGAAACGATGCGTGGTTTACATTAGGAGCAACTTTTCTATATTGACAATCCCAGTATCTTGGCTGGAAGAACGAGGTGAAAGCATACCCTCAGTTGTAGATAAAAATCAGGAAGTATCGAGGAACATCCGCAGGAATGTGGAAGACATTTTGGACAATTTGCAACCAAACTCTGCGGGTCGAAAGTATTTTACAAAGAGACATTTCAATTTGGATGTTTATGAGAATGAATTTTCACCTGGAGTCCTCGTTCACATTAACTACGTCCCCTCGAGATCTGTAGATGTAGAGAAGAATTTCTAGATATCGAAATGTTCTTGCTAACAATCGACGATACTTTTCATTTGAGAATTTACGTTTCTGTCCTAAATTTGAGTAATTAATTTCTTCCCCAGATCCTCACATTAAATAAGCCAGGGAAATCTTCATTATTTGTAATACCAGTTAATCTATCATAATAATAGTAATAATTAAAATTCATGAGTCTGGAAAGAAAATAAGTTTTCTGTCCGTAAATATCTGTTTTTTTTTAATAATATATTCACATGATCACAAATGGAAAAGATTTTTATAAACCATTTTTTGAAATTTTTGGGTCATTGTTTTTACATTTGAAAGGTCGTTTTATAGATCATTTTTAAGGATTTTTTTTTTTTTAGATCATCAAGTTCCGAGCCCTAGTAATCACATTACATGACTTCAATGATCGGTATGAGCCTTCAGCCATCTGGTGAAACCTTTGCAAAATACAACTATGTCTTGCTACCCCCACCAGTTTTGTAACCTATTTACTAACTTTTACATTCACGAAAGATAATGTCCTGCAATGCGCTGGCCAAGACTCGGAAAAAGAAAAGAAAATAATTAAAGTAATATTTGATAATGATTTAATATCTATTCGCTTACAAAGATATTAGTGCAAGTTTAAAATTTTGAACAGTTGTTTGTATTTACGAAATAACGATAAGCAATTTGAAGGGAAGCAATCGGGTATCTGCTTATTTTTGTTTACAAGGGGGCCTAAAATATCTAAAAATGTGATTACGTAATATTTGAACGTCCCCTTACAATCTTGGTTTCTTACGCTTTGAGAGTTAATACTTAATGAAACGTTTGTTTATTTGTTTTCAAGCTGGTAACAATCCATCATCTTTCAATGCAAGAAATCTCTACATGAAATTAGACTTTTGTCCTTCTTCTTTTAAATTGCGTTAAAATATAAGATTGCTTTTTTAATTAAGAAACTGTAATAAGCTTTTATTTTCTATTGGAAATCTCCATGAATAGTATACACTTTCGTTTCTCTATCGTAAAGAATGTTCCATGTACGCATATATTTAAAAGACGAAACATAATTTTGGTCTCTTACTCTTTCCTGACTTAAAAGCTGTTGACACTCGTAGACGCATGCCCACACATACAAAAATAAACTATAGATTCGCTGTGTCAACAAATAACTTAATTTCTAGCGACAAGAAAGGAACTTTTTGACAATATTAGGAAATGTTCTCCGAAGAATCCAAAGTCGTATTTCAATATTCTTTTTTTTTTCTCCTCTCGCCATGAAAGAAAGGAACTGGGAGGAAAAAAAACTAAAGGAAAAGATAGAATGAAACACAAACAAAGAGGGAAGAGGAAGAAAAAAAAACTTTCCAACGTGAATCTTCATTACTGATGCATTTTGTCGGAGAGAAAAATGGCGCCCAGCGTGGGGCGTCACTTCGATATTTCAAACAAATGACTGTGTTTACCCACCACGGTGTTGGCTTTTGTCGGGTTTGTCGTGATGAAGAGGATTTCCGATATTGTAAAGCACAGCGAGGGGAGTTCCCCGTTGCATTCTGCAGAACAAGGAATAAACTAGTCCCTTGAGGTCTATTTTCTCCTTCTCTCTCTCTCTCTCTCTCTACCCCTGGATATGTGTGTGTGTGTGTGTGTAATCTGGAGATGATGAAATACTTGAAAAGGAATTCAAAGAGAGAAAGAAAATGTACACATGAAAGTGAGATGTATTTCAAATGAATTTTCTCTTCATTTTTACTCTTAGTACTTTGGTTATCATTTCGTATAAAAGGAAGGACCTACAATTAAAATGACGTCATCGTTGTAAACTATAGGCCTATTATGTCCGCAACGGTGTAATTAGTTTTACTAGAAGTATCATTGGTTCCTTTTCTTACTTTGAAACAAATATATTCGGCAGCTTCCAGAAATGAATCACAAGTATTTAATATCCATTCTCAGTTTCTCTTTCATATAATTAAGACAAGTAATTTAAAAATAAAATGCTATGCACACAACAGTTATCGGACATTTTAAGTTTCTTTTGATAAAACTTCTTAAAATCTGAAGATGTCTTTACAGTTAATTATGAAAACACAGGAAAGGACCGAACGTTAAATTTCAAAGCTACATTGAAATATGTTTTCAGCATGTGGTGTGATTACTACCATCCGGATGTTTAGGCACAGTATACATTGGTAATGGACACTGAAAACTTCGAAAATTGACACTAAAAACTTTGACAATAAATACTAAACATTTAAAATAGGTACTAATAACTTAAAATAGATCTGGTACCTGTATTAAAATCTTTGAAAATAGGTAGTTATAATAATTTAATATAGACAACTTAAAAAGTAGGTACTAAAAAACAAACTTGCACGTTGCAAAACGTTGAAAATAGGCACTAAAGCTTTAAAAATAGATATTCCAAACGTTGTAGATAGGCACAAAATGATTTAAAGACGGATACTAAAAGTTTTCAAAGTTAGTATTAAAACCTTAAAGAATGGTTACATAAAGCTTTCAAAATAGATTCTGAAATCTTTTTAAAATCGTACTAAGAACTTCAAAAATATCTTAAAATCTTTAAAAATAGGTATTGAAAACTTGAAAAAAAGACTTTAAAAATAGGCATTAAAAATTGAAAACTAGGCACTTGTAATTACATAACAGGCACCAAAAACTAAAAAGAAATAGACAGTAAATATTACAAACAAAGGTGAAAAATGCAGTTAGAATTTATCATGCAAAACTTAGGTCTAAAAAAAATCGAGTAATAAAAATATATGTTATCAATTGTTATTCTTTGCTACTACTGAAAAACTGTAATGAAAAACAAAACGTAATTGAAAACACGCAGGAAAAAAGAAAACAAGTATACAAAATTCAAACTATAGATTCGATTCGCTGCTGGCACGTTCTCATTCTTGTAAGGTAACCTCGAATGAGCTCATGCCGAAGCGTACCCTGAAATTCCGCTCAGAGAATCTAGTCCTGTAGAAAGGTCGTATACAAAATAGCCTACTAGCTGCTTTCTTCAAATCAAAGGTACCGAGATCGACGATGACATTTATATGTCTATACCATTAACAAATAATAATGAGAGACTTGTTTCCCAAATGCAATTTTGGGACAGTGAGATGTCCAGAAAATGTCCGGATATACAATAGATGTAATGCCAAGGTGCAATTTAACTTTCATTGAAATACTGGACAAGGAATATGCTGTCTGAAACTTTATCATTTGTTTACCTCCATGAAAAATTTAAGTTGGTAGACAACGAAAAATACAGGACATTTATTAACCATGCTTAATGATAATAATGACATCTTACTTTAATTGGAAGTAATATTGTAATTAATTGTAACTATTTTCCTAAACGCAAAGATCGTTGTGACATTTTAGTTACAGGCCGCGTCTGGCGTTGAGCGTCTGCAGCTCAGCGTCACCCACTACAAACGCTTTGAGGAAACGTAGATCAAGTTCTTGTGATCGCTACCACTGTCTCCGTACAGGTAAATTAAATCCTCCGTACAGGTAAATTAAATCCTCCGTACAGGTAAATTAAATCCTCAGTACAGGTAAATTGCTGAATCTGGAAATTTGCAATGAGACGTCAATGGACGACGATAGTTGCAGGTGAAGTTGACAAACGATGTTATCAAACGTCGGAACACTTAGAATTTCCTGAAGAGTTTCTTACATTCTTTCTAAACATCTGGCTTTACTTTCTTTGGGATTTGAACATTTATTTATGACTTCTAGGCAACTTTGACTCCAGTCGGAATAGATAAAGAGAGAAGATAGAACGTTGGAAGGAATTCTAAGGTACCATCCTGGCATTCGTATGGGGCGACTGATGAGAAATATAGCTGGAAAACCCGGTAACCGGGATCCATCGTAATACTTTCCGAAAGTGAAGCCAAGGTTGTGCGAACTCAGTTAAGATTTAGTTCTGTTTTCATACGGATAAGAATCCTTGTTTACTGTAAGAAAAGGTTCTTAAATTAACGGATAATTATTTTGCATGTGTCGTTACGACAACAGTGCCATCTATACACGATAAATATCAACAGATTGATCAGAACTTGTGATGGTGGCTTTCAAAGCGAATAACTCTACCATATGACACCGTTCCATATCTGAATATGGGCAAAAATAATTCCATTACAAGTAACAGGACCGGAAGTTTCTTTCTTTTTTTTAGTTAAAAAAAAAGAATTGTTCGCATGTGACTACGAATCGGGTGGCCAGGGTTCAAATCCCGGCCAGGACACTGGAGACTTTTCTCGCAGTGTTCCCGTGCCTGGCGCTCCTGATGTGCACTCAGCCTAATATCAAATTGAGTACCGGAGTGTCCTTGGTACTCCTGGGCACCTTGGGAAGGTAAAGGCGGTCGAGCGTGGGACTGGCCACCCCACCTCACTTAGTACCGTAGGTCAAGAAAATGTGGAGCGTTACGTATCGCACAGGGGATAGCTTTACCTTTTTTATCTGCCGAGACTTCAGTAGTTCAGGCACACTCCATATTTTTCTTTAATATGTTGGTTACAATGCTAAAGTAGAGAAGTATCTTGTAACCATGAGTGGAGAAAAAAGTTTTAACACTTATACTTTTGATTCTAAGTGCCTATTTATCCGCTGTTAACGTGTATGTGTGTGTGTGTGTTAGGTTGAACTTGTCTGCGTAAAACACTGAACAACCCGAGAGAAAGAGAGAGAGAGAGAGGCCGAGAGGCGCAAGCGACAAATAATATGGGGTATCGGAAGAAACGTTTGTATATGTATAGAGGGTGGACGAGGGGTGAAGAGTCAAAAGGCGAGATATGAGGGGAGTGTGAGAGAGAGCTAAGAGCAACATAACACAGTAGCCGTCATCATCATCGTCGTCATCATCACACCGCCTCTCCTGCTTTGGCGTTTCAAAGCGATATCCCACTCCGGAAGCATGGAACGCAGCGGTTTGAATTTATTCAATAATAATGCTTTCATGTTAACGGTCAAGTGAGCATTCAAACCCTTTACAATGGCCTTCTCTCAACACCCATTCAGTCTCACGTGACATTAATAACAATGTTGCTTGCTTTCACATATACCCATATCTTTCTCTTTTTTTATTTTATTGTATGGATGTGTAAAGACGACTGACTGTATGAGAGGTACGGGGTTTGGGGTGAGAAATCAAGAATCGCTCCCCCTTCCTCTTTTGCTATATTCATTCAAAAAATACGTGATATTCTGATTAAAAACCTATACGATGTACAGGGGAAATTGTTTTAAAGGTATTGAAATATTAAAAAAAAAAGTCAGGAAAGTCGGCGTATTCTTTTTATTCCCCGTAACAAATACCCTGAATCAGGGAATTGTACACTCAGATTCATAGAATATGACAAAGCATATTACAAGAAGTAAATTGAGCCTTAGTCAAAGCAAATACACAATTGAAGACTTCATATTAAAAATAAAACGAATCAGTCCAATTGTTTTGAAAAAGATATGTTTTTGTGCGCTAAGCACATGTCCATTACATATTTCCCACTCTGCGATCGCTCTTCTGGGAATGGAATGAGGATGATAATCAACAGGGGCTTAGTTGGGATTCTATCCCAGCATTCATCTTGCGAAACGGAGGCAAACTCTGGAAAACCTCAGTCAGGATGTCCGGTAGTAAAGCTAGAACCCTCGTGTCCTCTCACTGGCGATGGCGCGACGCTCGATTGAACTACGGAAACTGGGTCCAAAATTTACTCTTTTTTTTTCTGAGCAATGGGACATCGTTGTTCTCTGTGACTACTTCCATCTGGCGGGCGTCATAATGAAAAGTTCAAAACGAATAAAAAAAATATGGGTCTTGGGTAACAAAATTGATTCACAATTTGGGAAAAGAAAACTGGACTAATTTCCCGAAGTTCCCTTTATTTTCGGCTATTTGTGTCTTACACATTTTCCTACTTTTTGAAGTAACCAGTTATATCACCAGGTAGAGCTAAAGTCACCGCGATATACCAGCCGACCTGTTATCACTCAGAAGCAACACAAAGAGCGTTCAACAATAGTTCCACAACGTACTTTCAAGATTACGTGACAAGTAGGTGCAGTTAGGCCGCGAATTGGACCGTACGAAAACAACTCTTCATCCCCAAATGTGAAATTATGGCTATACTAATCCAGTCTTTACTTATCCAATCTCGTGATCCAGTGATTATGGTCACTGAATTTGGATAATTACGCAGGAGCCTGGGGGTATTCAAGTTCTGACCACGCTACGCATCCTGATCGAGATATTTCAGGATTTTCTTCAACCGCATCAGCAGAATATCAAGGTACCTAGAATAATGGCTCTAGGGAATACCTTCTCAGATACGTGTCCAACTATCATAGGAAAGGGTTAGACGTATCATCTGTGGTTTTGGATCTTCTTCAGAGACCAAGCTTCGTTGACGTTTCTTCATCCTCAAGGGCGATGTAGTCTTAAGGAATCGAAAGCAACAATCTCCAGCAAAACATGGCAGCACTATCTCTGTATATGTTTAATATATTTTCACTGTTACACGAAATTTCATTGCTACTTCTATAAATTCAAGCCTAGAGAGTTCAACTTTCAGGGAAGAAAGTTCATAACCAATTCAATAGCATGATTAATGCCGATTTTGTATTTTCGTTTACCTTCATTGTTGAAATCGCTTCATTGCTGTTGTGAATATTAACAGCTATAACAATCAAGCTCTTTCAACAATGAACAAAAAAGAAAATTAAAAATCGGCATCGATCATGCTCTTGAATTGGTTATGAACTTTCTTCTTTGAAAGTTTGATCTCTCTAGGCCTGAATTTGTAGGAGCAACAATGAAATTTCGTGTAGCATTGAAAATACATTAGACACATACGGAGATAGTGCTGCCTCCTTTTGTTGGAGATCGTTGCTTTAGATTATCCTTAACGGGATAATGAACGAATAGTATATAGACTGTGGCTTCTGCCTTTCTGATCCAATTTCTTCGAAATGGCGCTTCGCAAGATAGGTTACCAATACAAGTAGAATAAGGCAATTCATACCAGCATTGTTTAACAATATAATTAGCTTGGGCTTACATTCTCTGTTTTTAAGTCAACATGTTAAAGTGTTGTTGAATTACTAGTAGAAGAAAAGAAGGTTGTGCATATTTTCACTTTTAGTGATTTAAAACTCTTATATTCAACATTTTAAAATTGACGTTTTTATAAAATTATAGGCCATACATTTTAAGTTAATAAAATATGGCCGAAAGCAACATTTGTAATGTTCAAAATAATTGAATAATGAGGTGATATAAAAAACAGAAGTACGAGTCTGTAATATATACAGATAAGAAGTAAACATTTCAACTGATCTATATATATGTTCAATGTTATCAGAATTTTGTTGCTTTTCAGACGCAACATATTTCTTCTTTTCACATTTTCTGTATATCGGAGTGTACATTCATTTGAATGTGAGTAAGAAAAAGAAGTATAATTTGCAAGTAAACCGAGGAAAAGTAGGTCCTACATGTAAACTTTTGTAAATTTATCTCTCTATACACTTAGCGTAATTAAAACGTTGTAAAAAAAACACACACACACACACACATTAGGCCTATAGTTGATCAAATGAGAATATTTTTGAGGTTCTCAAAACTGTTTTAGATTTATACTTGTTTAAAGAAAATAAAAAAAAAGTGAAAGGAGAAACCAAAAGGCGTAAAGTAATAGGAAAGTGATCAAATTCCAACTTAACTTTTGGCTCATCTCTCATCTCGTAAATTTATCGACAAGGATGACTGCAGGAAGATGAATGATGACATATAATTTCTTATCCCTCTTATTCCCCGTACCTCTACTCCCTCGATTTCATGACTGCCTTTTCCTCCCTTCTTCTGTGCATTATTTCGTCTTCTTCTTCAATTTCTTTTACTTTCATCCTCTTCTCCATCGTCTCGTATCGTTTCCGAGGTGGCAATTCTTCTAAAAGCAGAAGAATGGCACGCGCTGTTTTAAAAACTTCCTTGTGTGAGATCAAGAGAGAAGACGGAAGACGAGACGATAGAGAAGAATGGAGAGGGAGGGAGGGAGACGATGCTGGTTACAGACGAAAAGAAGAGGAGAAGCAGGAGGAGTCAAGGCGTCGGATCGTCAATTTTGTGCTAAAGCGACAGGAAAGTCACTTGTCATCCTCGAAGACGATAGCTGACATTCCAATATCCCCCAATACTTCTTTTTGGCTACGACAAAAATCGCCTCTCCATCCACAAATCGGTCTCCCCCGCCCTGTGATCTTTCATTCGACATTCTCTGTAACATCTGAACGGTCTATTTAAAGGAACAATGAAGAAGAACCCCCAAAACTCCCTTTTTTTTTACTATGTTCTATTCCACTCTCTCCCTCAACCTCTTTTTTTTTATTATCAGGTCCTTCATATGTGTGTCTGCTGTTCACCCACACATACGCATGCACGCACATATAGACACAAAAAAAAGAAATCTGGATTCTAACACAATAGTAGCCACTCTGTGACATTCCTCTTGCATAGTATACAAGAAAGACACTTGTTCTTTCCCTTCTTCGGAGTAGTACCTCTACCGTAGATTTCAAGTAGAAAGCCCAGAATACTACTGTCAATTCTTTTCTGGTATACAGAAGGTAAAAAAAAAAAGTCTACCAAGGAGGGATTTTTTGCTTTCTTCTCAAGAGAAGTAGGTGGGTTCATTTTGAACGAAAGACGATTGTGGGAGGGTCACATTGCTCTGAAAGATCCTCGTTTTATTTTTTACAATGATGCATGACTGTGAACCCATTGCTATAAACCTTACTTTGTATTTCAAACAGATGTTCTCGACTTTCTTTAAACGTATTCCAGACATTTTTTTTTTTTTTTAGAAAGACCAAAAAGAAATGTTTTCAGATATTTTAAGTTTTCCATAATCTTTTAATACATACAATAGTTTGTAAGGGATTACGTTTTTAGCAACACTTTTTATTTCTAACTCGAGCCCATCTTCGAGGCTACAATTCTTATTAGAGGTTTATTTGAAGCTCATAAAGGCATCAGACGAGTTTTTAGCGTTTGTATATAAGAGAGAAAAGCGCGCAGACATTTGATATTATTACTTAATTCAATTGTATTTTTGGTCTTGAAGTATATCTTTGGCTTAAGATAGGGTATAGCATGTGGGAAGGGAGTATGCCAGAGTCTAGTCTGAGGGAACTATCCGGAACTAGGCTGCGGCAAAACGCTGGGAAAGTCCTTAGTCACAATGGCTGACCGCTGAGATCAAACCCAGCCAATGTAGCCACGTCTGCTTGGTAATTACCTCCTTATTTTATCTTCAGTATTAATCTTTCTTTGTTGTAACGTCAGTTTCATTATTTAATGGGTACAGCGTGTAAATTGTGAAAAATTATCTTAGGCACTTTTGTTCTAAATTTTTATCTTCAGACAAAATAAATGTTGGCAAGAATCTCGCCTAAAACACCAGTCTAAATAAACTAGGAAATGTTCCAAACAAGAAGTGACTTTGTGAATAAGTGCCAGTCATCTTTATTAAAACTACACCAAAATTTCACAGGGAAGATACTTATTTTCAAATTTCAGAAAAAGGAAAATATTATAATTCACATCATCATTTTTTAAAACAGAAAAAGTCTATATTGTGATATACTAACTTACGAAAACCGGTTGTCGGAATTTCGTGAAGTAAATAAAAAAAAATCACTGGCTTTTTTCTTTTCTTCATTATATTGTTTTCAATCCCTTTCATTTTTCTTTCCTATTTCGGGATTTTTGAGAACAAGAACAAGTCTCTCCCCATTAATTTGAAGAATGAAAATAAGAAAAAAATGCCAGGAACCGATGTCCCAATGGTTTTTGTCAATTCAAACGGCAAAACATGGGGAAAAAATGTACAGAATGGTGAACTTGTTTTCAGAGTTTCTGCTGTTTCTCTCTCTTCTTTCTCTACTTCTGTTTGTACGAGAGAGAAAGAGAGGGGGGAGGTGTGTTGTCTGTTTCACCCCTCAACTGAACGGTAACGAGAAGCGACAAACTGGAAATACGGTGAAAACGAAAGAAAACAGCAAATAATGAAACGCTTTCCCATTCTTCCAACGACTTCTTTTCTATCGCTTCTTTTACATTCTTAACGAGCTTAGGAACATGAAAACACAATGAATTTAAAAGGTTAACCAATGCAAGTTGAATGTTAGTTTTAAAAAAATAAAGATAAAAGCAATGTTTTTTACTTAGCGATGCTTTGCTTAAAAGCTTCAGTATTTTTTTAAATGTACTTGTAAATAAAAAACACTGGCGTAACAAGCCTATAGGCCCTGAGCCTGCCCCAGCGCCATCTGTCCGTGTTTGGTGGAACTACGTCCATCTGAGTAACGGCTGTGTGGTCAGCACGGCGCGTACCTAACCACAAACAGGCGTATCAGGGGCTTACCAGACCGTAAATATACTTGTACTGCATCCTAAATTACTGATTTTTAAAATTATTTTTAATCTTACGCCCCCTTCTCTAAACTCTACGAACTCCCCATACGGCTCCGATATATTGAGGGGGGAGATATTAAAATACGTATTCTCCGGATATCCTTGGAAATTCCTTTTTCTATGCATATAACATTCTACGAATATTTTAATAATCCTGATAAACGTGTATACTGAAGATGGAATCTTGTACGTGTATTCTACGAATAAGTCGAGAATATATTCCTTTGAGAATATTCTAAGAATATTCCGAAAATTCTTACCAAGAACATTCTCTTAATATCCTCAGAAGTAGGGAAAACCTTGTTAATTTCCTGACATTTGGCATTGGATTTAACAATACCATGGTATTACCAAAAAGCTTTTAAATTAACGAGTGCTTAACACTTTTACTTTCGGTGCAAGCGGACCCGGGTTCCACATCTGATGAAGTCGTCCATTTTCCATGTTGACCCAGCATCGTGGTGCCAATTAGGAAACTGTTTGAATTACGAATTAGCGGATTCCGGTCTCGAAAGATAAAGAAAAGAAGACATAGGTTGATCTATTCTGACCACGTCACATCCTCCTTGAACGAAAAATGCCTGTCGTCTAAAGGCTAAGGATCCTTTTATGCAAACGCCATTCTCAAGCGACTTGAGAACCACACGAACGGGGCGTTCTATAAAACAATGCAAGCGAATGAGTGTGTTGATACGAATGTCGCCTGATTTTCTGATGCTACGTTCTCAAAGACAGCCATCGATGATCTATATAACGCAAAAAGATAAAACAATGAATATGTTTACAAACAGAGCGTTGCCAGGCGCTCTTAAGTCAGTTGCTCACTTTTCCCTATATCGCTGTACAAAACACACTGGCAACACCACCACCCTCAGTTTTCTTGCTTCATTTTCTTCCTTCGTTTCGTTTTTCCCAGCTACTCAAGTGACATGTCGTAAGTGACAAAAAGAAAAGTGGTTGCAGCCTGATTTCAAGCTGCACGTGGCAAGCGTCATGCATAAAAAGCAGCGTAAGGGCCCTTCTACACGAGCGGGGAAAACGCGGGGATTTTACCACGAGTGACCGCGGCTTCTAACAAAACCGATGGTTTTAAATGTACGTATCTGCATGAGCGTTTTCACCGCGCGGTTTGGCACGGACATTTAAAAGCGTGCGTTTTGATAGAGGGCGCGGTTTGCTCGCGATAAAACCGCCGCGTTTTTCTCACTCGTGTAGAAGGAGCCTAAAGTTCTAATATTGACTGTTGATCCAAGAAATGTTGTTTAGTTTAATATGGTAGAAGATAATGCTGCAAAAAAGTACTTTTGTATTATTGACGTCTGTTGTAAACAACTAAAAAAAAAACTAAATTTATAAGATAAGTGGTAAACCCTTTTGAATAAATATAAATAACGAAAGATGAAATGATTGTGTAACCAGCCCGTTACGTATGTGGGAAGGTAGGAATACAACTACAGATTATTCATAGCTTTTCATTGAGAGCACTCTCCACAGGGCAATGGCCTCGTTTTGTACTGTTCTTATCATAAAAAGCGGGAGGACCAAACAGCTCTATAACAAATTTGAAGTTATGCATTGAAAAAACACCCACAGCGATTAGAACCATACAGCGTTTTGCTACTGCAGGTCTATTATATTATATTATACACAGGGAAGGAAATAAGACATGGAGAAGATGAAATAAGAAAGAACAGAAAGAAGAAGAAGAAGAAGAAGAAGCATATTCTGCCTTTGCCTATTCTATTCTTCGCTTTCTTCTTTTTCTTCTTCTTTCATGTAGGCCTTGGCTCTGACTCTCTTCCCCTCAGAGAGAAATCCACCCCTACTTACCCTACCTTGAAAACTTCGTTCGATGAAAACCATAGGGAACAAGGGCGCCGACATGAATACACCTTGTTCGCTTCAGTGGGCGCACAATACAGAAACCTGCCGCTCTGTTTTGTTGCGTCCCTTCTGCCTAGTCTTAGGGGAGCTCATGGGAAACTTCGTAGGAGATCTCAACCTCCCAATATGGAAGAAGGCAACCTGGACGTACACACATATATTGACAGACTCTTTTTTTTTTATTCTTCTCTTGTATGTTGTCATTTCCTTGTGTGCTAGTTTTTCCTCTTCTATTTTCCTTCTCATGCGGTACCAACTACCTTCTGAAGCTTTTCAAAGTCTCTTGGCCTAACTGGAAACGAAGCGAGTCCTTGTGCTAAGAATGATTGACAATGTAGGGGAAAAACAGGTGATGTGCTTCACTGCCAACTGAATGATAAAATGTCATAAATTGTAGGTTTTATTTTGGTAACATGTTTGGACAGTGGTCAGTACTTCAGAAAGCGTCTTCTTTTTTAAGTATGGACTATATAAAATAGAATTCGAGTTTTATGAATTTTGCGAATTATTCTACGATATCTGTTCTGTATTTAATACCTATCAAAGGTGTTTATTTTGATGGTGCTAAGAAATACAGTGGGGACTGAGTCAGTGCGAGGGTAAATTTGCGCTTGGGAAAGGGAATAGAAATGACGTTTCCTCACATCTGAGCCTGAGCGAATTTCTATCCTGATTTCGATCTAGAACTTCAATCCTAAGAATAATGGCGAACTTCGATTCTAGAACTCCAAACGCTCTAGGTGTCGGCCTTATAAACTTACCAGTCATTTTAAGACCTTAACGCTGTAGATCACCCCCGCCATCTTGGTACGCACCTCCCATTGATTTACACGGGAATTGTTTTACTCATTTTATGCCTCTCGGATGTAGAATATTTAAGTTCTGCTTTCACAAAATTTGTCTTGGTGGTTATTTTGACTCTTGTATAGTTTTGGTTTGTGAAGTTTCTCCAAATATATAAGTATAATGTATTATTAATAGTTTGCTATATAAATCACAATATATTAACGGGCAATTATACTGTTCCTGTGTAAAATATTGCATTTCTATAAAATAGCATGAGTAAAAGAGAACATGACGACAAACTGGGCGAAAACAGAAGTTAAAACTACACTCCTGAAAAGTATAAGACGAGTAAAACAATTCCCATGTTAATAAATGGAAAATGCGTACCAAGATGGCGGGGGTGATCTACAGCCTTAACAATAAGTAAATCTGATGGCAAATGTGGAAGTTTATTCGCAAAACGGGGTCAATATTGCATCTTGATAACAAGATTAAACTTGTATCTTGAAGTCGAACGAATTCTGAAGGCGAGAGTCAACGTTTATCCTGAGAGTAAGTATGTGTGAGAATGGGGAAAACTGAACATATTCAATTAATGTACAAAGCTAGTAGATAATTATAAGAACGTCATCTGTAGTGGCAAAGTCGATAGAATATTGCCTTTGCATTCGGAATGTTCCGGGTTCAATCCCAGCGACCGGTCATCTTGGTTGAGATTTTTCCAGAGTTTCTCCTTAGTCACATTAGGCTAATGCCTGAATTATACCTTCAAACTAGGCCCTTGTTGAGTTCTTTTCCATATCCCTTCCTTTTTTCGGTCTGAACCAAATATCTCCTGAAAGTCATAAATCGTTTAACATTATTGGCTTTATCTCTTCCAAGTTTCATGACGTAACATTGGCGTTAATCGTGATGGTGTATTGTGCATTGCATTAGGGTTGGTGTTTCTGATTTACCAATGTCTGTTATGACACTATTTGCTTGGAGAACTTGACTTTATTTCTTGGATATTTCATGTATGCGAACATAGTCTTCGTTGCAAATGCATCAA
>JAGDQP010028425.1:0-24160 GCA_022664845.1 Lepisma saccharinum | reverse complement strand
ACAAGCTTTCATTTCCGTAGGAACACGGTTTAACAACTGATAAGTTAATAATTTGGACCACGCCTCTAAAATTAACAGAAACGCTCCGGCTGAATTTTACGTTAGGAATAAACAACCACAAATACGAACAGTAAGATTTTTACATTACTACGCTTGAGTAACAACACCCTTTGAAACAATATTAATCAATTTCAAGTTACTGATTACATTAACTATCCAAGAACCAATAATCACAATATGTAAATAGACAAACAAATATTTCTCTTGTGTCAGCTCTGATTTCAGTTTGCCAAGTTTCGATTATATAGGCAAATATAAGTTTCTCTCTATTCCGTTTTAGTTATGCAAGTTGGCATACAGATAATTTCGGTTTATCTTGTTGACAATCTTAAAACTATTCACAGTATATTATTGCAGAAGTTATGTTCTTAACTGCAGTTAAGTTTCTGCGAAACATTAGAAACACAGGAACGTGTACACAGAGGGAACTGTATGTCAATTTCCTCTAACTTGGCAACCTCAACATACACTTGAATGGGGATGGAAGCGTCATGTTCTTACTTTTAATACCATGACGGAGAGATATCACAGTTATTGCCACCAAAATTGCAAAAGCTCCGGGTACAGCAACGGAGTTTAAGAGAGAGGAAAGTCATACAGAAATTGTTCATGGTTCTCGCTTTGGAGAGAGTTCCCTCCCCACAGATTAATAGTTCTAACTTCTCAGAGAAGCGCTTTCTTTAGTCGGTGTCTGGCCCAAATACAGAAAAAGCCAAAATAGAAAGATCCTACCTTGTACCTCCAGGCGCTGGTTACCTGCACGTGGCTACGGAAGTGCGGGTTCAAGTCCCTCTCAGTTCTTGAGACATAATAAAAGACCACTGCCCCTGGCTTCTGGCGAAGCACACCCAGTTCATTGCGATATTTCACACGTAATAGACACTACATCTTAAATTAGTTCTTGGAATGATAATGAGAGAGATTATGGGTTTGGCGTTCACTCAGATTCGGGGTCACACTTATTCGATTACACGGCCATTAAGTATTTAAATACACCCACTTAAATACACAAAAAAGGCAAAACGAAAAGTGAGCCTCAATTTGGCTCTCACGATCCTCCTCCTATTTTCGTACTCCCCGATTCTCCTTTTAATATTTCAGTTCTGTTCGTATCTTCCATCTCTCTCATCATCTTCAAAATAGCGTAACTGGTGCAAAGTGTCCCGTGGCGTTTCCTTTCAGCCGAAATTGGGTAACGCCATCCCTCCGTGAGAAATTATATACATGTAAGTAGGTTGCGTTGGTCAGCTGTGTTCTTACAGAACGTGGGTGGCCACTGCTGTCGCTCTGGGGACAAGAACCAGGGCATCTTTTGTTGTCTTGGATTTCGTTACGAAGTAAAAATAACGTTAGTAGTATACACGACACCTGGCCTCACTTTGCGGAAAATTGCACGATTTTTCCATACCTGGCTGATAGCAAGTAGTCGATTTCCCAGGGCTGTACGATACGCGGTGTTCCAGTTTTTTGTTACAATGTATAAAAGGCTACAGCACCTTTTTCCAACTCCTATTTAACATAGCAGAGATTCCACAGGAATATAACCCCACATAGTTAACAATGCCATAGAAGCGTACGAAGCTCTTTTTTCAGAACCTATTTAACATACCAGAGATTACACAGGAATATATGCTAGTAGACCAGTGCACGATAGCAAATAAAGCTACCAAACCCTTTCTAACCCCTATTTAACATAGCAGAGATTATACAGGATTTTACCCCACATGGAAAAGCAGGCTACAGCCCAGCCCCTATTTAACATAGCAGGGATTATATAGGATTTAATCCCACATAGTATACCAGGCTACGACACCTTTTTTCAACCCCTATTTAACATAGCACAGATTACACAGGAATATACGCTGGTAGAACAGTGCACGAAAGCAAATAAAGCTACGAAATCCTTTCCAGCCCCTATTTAACATAGCAGAGATTACACAGGATTTAACCTCACATACTACAGCAGGCTACGAAATCCTTTCCAGCCCCTATTTAACATAGCAGAGATTACACAATATTTAACCCCACATACTACAGTAGGCTACGGCCCAGCCCCTATTTAACATAGCAGAGATTACATAGGATTTAACCCCACATAGTACACCAGGCTTCGGCACCTATTCTCAACACCTATTTAACATACCAGAGATTACACAGGAATATATGCTAGTAGACCAGCGCACGATAGCAAATAAGTCTACGGTCCTGCCTTTATTTAACATAGCAGAGATTACACAGAAATTAATCTAAGATAGTACACCAGTGCAAGAAAGCAGAGAATCCATAAGAGGATACGAAGCTGTTTTTCATCCCCCCCCCAAAAAAAACACTGCTTAACATAGCACAATTTACAGAGGCTACGAACCCAACCTCTAGCAGAGTTTCCAACACAGAACATAGCAGTGGAATAGCCTAATCGAAATAACATAGAATAGCAGACTATTGAGCTCTTTTCATCCCCTACACAGCACCTCATAGCAGCGATTACATGTCCTCTAGGCTATGTCAAATCTGAAGTCAGTTTCTATACCACGCCCTACAACCAATGGTCAATAGTAGGCTGTAACTACAACCAATGGTCACGACCTGGGCCCAAGTCAAATATCAAATATTTAACCGTAAACGACAAAACATATTGAAATTCTGTTTTCACATTTGGTATATGAGGACATCGAATAGAATAAACAAGAAAGTGGTGACCTCGAGGTCAAAGATCAAATATTTAACCATGTTATAGCTATAAACGGTTAGACATATTGAGATTCTGTTTTCACATATAGTATGAGGTCATCGAATAGTATATGCTGACCTCGATGTCAAAGATCAAATATTTAACAGTGTATAGATCGTAAACGACGAAACATGATATTCTGTTTTCACAGTGATATGTATTTTGTTATGCTAATGTCAAATCTGCAGTCAGTTTGCTAACTTCGCCCCCCGTGGTCGTAGAATTCTGTAACTTATAATGCAATTTAATTTAGTCACGGGAATGTTAAATATGAAAACTCTATGTTTCTACCTCTTGCCGTTTACGAGATATGACGGTTCGAATTTTGCTCTTTTGGCGCCAGAACTGTGAAAACCTCAAACTTTGTTATTTTGTTCACGGTATGCCTGAATTTAAAACAACTTCTGTCTACATTTTATTTCTTAAAATGTGCCTGTTCGAATTCTGTCGAATTTTGACATTTTAGACGCAGAGATGAGAAACTCGCAGATTATATGCTATTCGGATCGGTAATGCTGAATTTAAAAACAACTTCTTTCTACCTATTATTCCTTCGAAGATGTGGCGATTCAAATTTTGTCGAATTCTGACACAGATGAGAAACTCGCAGATTATATGTTATTCGTGTCGGTGATGCAGAATGTGAATTTTGCTTATTTTTTAAGTCATATATATTTTTCGTTGGAAATCAATTTCCAGTTCAGAAGATAACACTGTAAATAGCAGCTGTTGCAGGAGATGGTAGTGCTTGGTTAAAATGAACTTCTCATCGTACACTTCTCTGTCGCTGAGGACTAGTATGAAATGCTGCATCTGAACTAGAATCAGGAGTTAAATGAAACACTAGGAGAGTATAACCATTAAGATACTCGTCAATAGAAATATCATTACTTTGAATAGAATAATAAATACCAGAACCTGTAAATAACGTAGAAAATGCTTGAATATATAGCTTTTTATCAAAATCTGGCTGTAGTGGTTTAGATGGAACAGGTGTTCCATTGATATACAATGTAAAGAATGCCATACTGAAATGCTTAAAATTAAATGGATTTGTCTTATAAGTACCGTTGGAAGCTGTATTAGTAACAAACATAATAATAATATGTTGAGGCACTATTCCAGAAGACAGATCTGGAAGTGTGGTGTCCATGATACCTTGAGGTAAAGTTTCTGTCTTCACCGGAACCTTTGTTACAGGATATTTTACTCTCAATTTAGGATTTTGTAATACTTTATTTCGTGTTATTTTCACCGTAGGCGATACATCAACCTTTTTTACCTGCAGTGTTGCATGTGTAATTACAACTTTACCTTCAGCTCCAGTTCCATCCATTAGACAAAATACGAGTTTGGCCGGAATCAGCTTAATATGCAACCGTACACCACTCAATAGAAATATCTCCTGATTGAAAATATCACCGTGAATATAGCCCAGTAATTCAAAGGGCTGGCTTAACCCCGTGAGAAGACAACGCTGTTTAAAACCAGAAATACTACTATCAGCCACACTGTCCATATGACTGGCAATATCTTTAAACCACATTGTGGTCTCAAAATGAGTTGTTTTTGCATTGGTATTATAATTCAATAGTTTTTCAATATACGAGCAATATTGATATGTGTTGGAAGAATAGGAAATTAGTTGATTATTGAAATACATCTGTACCTCCTGAACATTGCACTGAGAATATCATTTACAGGACCAATTTTCTTATCAACAGATGTTAAATCAGAACAGACACTTTTAGTATTTTTAGCTTTAATATGCTGCATTGCATGTGGTAAATTAATATAATCATCACCGTGGCCGGGGACTACAAATTCTATGGATGCATTATCAGATATTGATGCAACATGTTTATATGGCACTGTTTTATTACGTATAATACTCGTTTGAGCCGGCAGACCCGCAAATAGATCTAATGCTGATTTCGTACTCTCACACTGCATTTTTTTCTTTTCTGCTATTAATACTATCACTAGTTTATTTTTATAATGCCGTATTTTATGTCACGTCTACGAAAATGTAGTTTTACACATACACTGTCATATTGGAAAAAAGAAAGGAGTACCCGTGCTATCTCTTAAACCAATAATAATTTGATTAAGCTGTTTGCGTTGCACGGCGACATAATGAGGATTTTCAAAGATATGCACATTACTAGCCCCGTACTCTTTAATATTCTTATTTATAATACGCAGTAGTGGAGCAACAGTATCGCCTACCAGTTGAGGTTCTACATTATCACTATAAATATACATGTGTGCGGGTAGCGTTTTCTGTAAATCAGGCGGAAAACGGGCATGATGGACAAGTGCAATATTCTCTTGCTGTATATAATCTAAACGTAGTATTTTGGCTAATTCGCTTGATAGGCGTACTTCTTCTACACTATCTCCATCTTTCCTTACTCTACTGACCACAATGCGTTTTATCGAAACTTTAACTTTTAATTGTAAATTCAATTTATCATTTTTAAAGTAAATTTGAGATAGAATATCGTCAACATGATAATAATGGTCGGGCGTTCCAGCTTTCTTTATCCGTGGCACGGCAATAAATATTATTAGTATATTTGGAAACATTCTGAAATGACCCCGTGTTATGTACTTCAACAACAGCTGTTTCCCAGCACGAGAGGATGATATAATTTTGTAGTATAACACACCAGATTATTTTACGGGAAATATTCCATAGAACTATTAGTGGGTAGTGTGAGGTAAAAATTAGTACACTGCTACAGCTGCTCCATAACTAATCTAAAATATCTCTCTTCTTCCTCTTTTTCTTAACACCACCTGTTTGATTATTTTTACGGTTTGACGCAAAGCGAACTTTTTTCTTCAACGATCCTCCTACCAACACTTGATTTATTTTATTTTGAGCTTTGTTTTTAAAATTACTTTTTGCTTCCTGCCAGCGTGATTTTAAATCCTCTTCAACGGGTCTATTATTATCAAGTACGTCTCCGGCTACATTAATTCCTGTACGTAACCAACTCTTTACCAACAGTTTTTGCTCCTTGTTGTAATAATGGAAATACACTACGGAATAAACCACCTAAAAACTACCAATACCATATCCTTCTTGGTATTATGCACCTCTATATACATTATAACTATTACCTGCTTGATGCGAGTAATATTAGAGATAAGGATCATTCATGTTTTGCTATATATATACAAATATGTCACTAGTTTATAATGTATTATTGTTACCATCCTTTTTGATGCATAGAAAAAGGTCTTATTTCAATTTTATAACCACACACATCTACACCCACGTTACCAACATTAAATCCTCTTTACAGAGGGCAGTATGTACTCCAACGTTTATGCTCTTTCAAGGGAATATTATAAGATTACCTAATTCTAAATTACAAAATAAACATCTTACAATATCGGGTAATCTAACAAAATAAAAACCACACTCTGCAAGTTGACGTGGTGGAACTTTTTATTGCCCCTGTCTTTTAAATGTTGCTAACTGTTCTTTAAATATTATACAGGAATCCATGAATTAAAAGAAGCAGGATAACCATTCCAACTTATAAGTAAATGTTTACCTTTAGCTTCTAAAATTTAGTCTATGCGCAAAGACACCGCTTGTAATTCCTCTTCGTAAAATGTACCATCAGTCACATCACCATTCCTTTCTCTTGTTATATTGTATTTGTTTCATCTTAAATATTTCCACAGTCCAATTCTCTTTGTAGCCTTTTGCAAAATGTCGTTTTCCTTAGTAATTCGCACAGTATCCCCTTCTTTCTATTTTTGGCCTTAACACTAGTACGGGCTGGTTTCACCAGTCTATTCCACACTTGTTGAAATGTATCTGGGATCACTTGGGCTGGGGGTAACTTGTAACTTTGGCCTAGAATTATATACCTGAACGAGTTTCGCCAATACATCAATATAACGATATTTTTTTAGAAGTAAAATATCTCCACATTCTGTGCTTGAAGCTGCGTTTCAGACGTTCTACCACGCTTGCTTTAATATTGGGGTTTTTGGTTGTGAAAAGATGAATATTACGTTTTTGAGGAAGATGAAATGTTTTATTTAGAAACTGTGTACCTTTATCTGTTTGTAGTCATATGGGTCTACGAGGGGTGGATACAAATATTTTCTCGAATGCCTCTTCAATATGTTCACCTGTTTTGCTGCGGACAGGTACTGCCCATGCAAATAGTGACAATAAATCAATCGCGAATATAGCGATTACCATTATTATATTGCTGGAGACTTTGTAAATCTATCAGGTCCACCTGCCACTGTTCGTCAATATTAAACACAATATAGGGATCGCGTAGAAAACCTTTTTCGCACTGGTTTTTGCAATGTATATGCCGGCTGTTCTCTTAACCATTCTTCTACACGCTGTAAAGGTATTGATTTATTTACAGCTTTCCATAATGCTAGAGCCATTGGAAATTATGCGGGATGTGCAGGGTTATAGTAGATATTAGCTAACTTCTTCATAGTCTATAGTTGCGCCAAGTGACACCTTACGTTTATGTGTTGGTCCAGGCTCCTCTTCCTCCAGCTTTTCCTCCTCTGTTTTTGGGGCAGCGGCAGCTGCTGTCAGCTTTCGAATATACTCTATACGTTGAGGGTTACATATATACTCTAAAGGTATATTTGATTTTGCTAATAGTATAGCAAAGGGTTTCCAACCGGTGGGTAGAATATTTTTTACGACACCTAACAAAATCAGATATTAAATCTACTATGTTAACACCAAGAATTAATTTACCATATATACTAACATTACCACTAACATCCCATTGAATGTTTTGGGTTTGTTTTAATTTGCGTAATAAGGGGCGTGCTTTATGCAGGCACATTTGGGTGAGATTAGATATTATTTCATCATTAGCATAACTCTCCTCCTCCTCCTGATTCTTCGTAATTGTGGCGGGTGCGGCTTTTTCAACAATGTGTAAATATTTTTGCAATACCTCTCTGCATTGTACCCATTTTTCTTCTACACTCATACTCTCATTATTTAGCATTTGTTTCATCTCGTCATCGAGATTAAATATAATTTGATCATGATGTAGCTTTTCTGGCGAGATTAAATTAAGTTTTTTTTCTCATGCTGCTTCATTTAAAAAGAATACACAGTAAACCTCCTAGAATAGGTGCAAGCAATGAGATGAAAAAACTATATTTTTGTACAATTATTCGTTTTTTCTTTTGTTTCAGCGTCGATTCTTTCTTTCCCAAATACCTAAGATGATTTTTATATTTCCGCAGTCTATTTTTGTCCCTTTTATTTAACGGAATGTTTCCTGGCAATACGTTATAGGAACATTAACTAATAGGACGAATTAATTCGGAGCCTGAATTTTGTAATATAGCCTTACGTACTTTAGGTTTTGTCTTTACTAAAAGTCTTAGTAAGCACTCTGCTTATTAATCATTTTCATTCTTTCTACCCTAATGGCTATTATAGTAAAAATAATTGTTAAAATATATACAATATTGAAGTTAATTTGTAGGTACATAAACATGATTGAAAGACTCCGATGGGTTAACATTTGTTCGAACGCGCTGCTCATCAGCGGTATTTTGTTTTAAATCAAATAGTAGGTAACCATGAGCATTTTTGCTTGCGTCCTCGTAGGCCTCTTGTATATATTTTGTATTATTAGGATAAAGCTGTCTGGCAAGATAATTAATTTGTGTATTGTCACGTGGATTTTTAAAACATACCATATAGCGACAGTTTAAATTAATATCTCGCATACCTCTGGGCTGGTGGAATATATTTTGAGTAATAAACATAACACTTAAATTACGATGATGACTCCCTTTAGTAAAGAAGTTACAATTCGTTCATTACACTCGCGCATTTAATCGTCAATTATGATAAGATGTGGATCTGTGTTCGGTGAAAAATCATCAATCTGTGACAGACCCTTTTTGAATGTGCAAGAAGATAAAGTCTCGTACAAAGGTTGCCACTCGTCATAGCACCAGAGAATATTTTTTCATTTTTCAGCATAGTGTTTTAAAAACTCTTCCAAAAAATACGATTTCCCACATCCAGTGGGGCCAGCTATAATGCATGTGAAAGGATGTTGAAACTCCATATTACCTACTACTACTATTTTCTGTCTAAAAACTATACCATATAGTGCGTTACGTTTTAAAATTGTATGGAAGCGTATCATAATTGTCAGCGCCTCATCTTTTTTTTGTACACCAATTGATAAATTTTCTTTTCCGGCCTAGAAATAATATTAGGATCCTTCGTTCGAGCAATCTTATTTTCGCAAAACACTTGCACAGGTGGAGCATTATTAAGTATCATATCTCTAATCTGTTCAATACCATTTTTTTCTAATTTTCATAATTGAGCGTAACTCCACGAACTTTACAAACATATTAATTTTGTCCAGTGTCTGGGTTGTATACCTCAAAGGCATAATTTCACGGTCCTCCAGCACAAAATTCTATAATAAAAACATTAAAACCTATGCTTCTAGCCCGTTTGTAAGCTCGCCAAACGTATCACCTGTTTCCAGCTTTGGCCCGTCTGGAGTCTCTACGTAAATAATATTTTCCATATCGTAGTATAACACATACTTTCCTAATTTATCTATACAATTACAGAGTTCCAGGCGAGCGTCTGCAGTAGCATAGACAGCTATTATTACATTTGTATTATAAGTGGTACACTCGCTTTATCAAGATACTACAAATTTAAAATTAGTGTGTCCTCGTTTATTTAAATGTCTTCGAGAACCTCGATATTTGGGTCGACTAGCTTATTAAAATATTCACCGCGATCAGTTATCGATGGTTCACTGTAATTCTCTTTCTGGACAAATTTCCCCCAGCAACTATTAAGTGCTAATTTAGCTAAACTCTTTTGACCTTTGTTTACACATATTTTATCGGCGTCCAATACAGTACCTTCTTTTTCATAATAATTTATTTTTTATAATACCTTCTTTTTAATAATACCTGTTTATAAATTCCTGTTTCTTTTCTTCACTTGTGCACCACACAGGCCAACGGCTAGCTTGTGTTTTTTTTTTTAGAAATGTATTAATATACTCTGTAAATAGACCACTTTCTTTCTTCACAGGATCGTACTCTTCATTATTAAACTGCCATACCTCATGCATTTCTACTAATGTATAACCTATTTCAATAGCTTTAAGAAACTCGTGCACCACCCATGTATCGGTAATGGCACGTTCGTCATCGTTATGTAAACAATCACCATTATTTAACGAATTCGCGCATGCTCTTCAAATAGTAGCTTACCCCCAGAACGATATGGTAATACCGGGTGATATAAGTCGGTTGAAGGTAGAACAGTACACTTTACTATTCCGTCACTCTGATCGACGGACAAACATTCTTTTCCTACATAAATATTCGTAGGATGCCCCACGGGATATTTTTTAACCTTATTACAAAATGAGTATAATGAGCATACATCAAAATATTTAATTTTCTGCCCTTTTTTAACTTGATAATGTAGTATCAACCGCGTTTGTCCGCCCACCTTACAAAGCCTCATGCGGATTCATTGGTTCCTTTCTGCATGTGAGGTGGTTTTTAACATAACTCGAAATATTTTCATTATTTTTCATTTGTGCTTTCCACATGGTGTTCACAACATAACCTAATTCTTTTATTTTTTTTCACCTTTGCCATTGTGCTCTCATATTTTATATTCGTTGTACTGAAAGGGTTGTGGAGTGGAGTGGAATATCCCGTCCGGTACGATAGCATATACCACAGCCGTCGTGGAAACAACCTTCGTTCTCTCATACATGCTCTTTACCGTTCTCAGTATCATGCCAATATCTGTCTACTTTCAAATTACATCCACACCCCAACCTCTTTTGCGTTACCCGCGTGGAATATTTTTATTTCCTTATCTTCCCAAACGAGCCACTGTATTGCTTCTATCGACTGGATATCACTCCAGGGATAACATGTTTTTGGTATAATACCTATGGTTTCTGGTCTTAAATAACTACGCTTAAACACTAAATTACAAGCGCTTGCTATGCTAATTGGTTCCAGGGGTATTAACTTTTGTCTTAAACTCGAACTGTTCCATAAAGCGCAAACATGCCATTCTTAATATATTTACATCTTGCCGACAGTATTTAATTAATTCCACCTGAAAATTAAAAGTATAATTCTCCCCCACTTTTTATACCACGCCAGAAACTTTTCACATTCTTTATTTTGCATACTGTTTACAACATAGAATGTCTTGGCAGGCAGAGAACCGGAATAATTCTAATTACCTGTGGTGTTAAAAAAGTGGGGGAAATATTTCTTAGTTGAGGGAAGATCAAACGCTTGGGGCAGTTTGGCCAGGGCCTTGGCCAAAAGTTAAGTGAATCAATAAATCTTAAATTTTTATACTGAATGCTGAGAAGCAGACTGCCTCTCATAATAATATCGGGGGGACCACTTTTACTATTTAACATCGTTCTTAAAACAAAATAGGCATCGTACCCTTTAGCATTATGCCCGACAGATGATATGTTATTTATACTAGCACGTTTTTTGGCAAGACAGTTTTTGAAATTGCAGAACACAGTCTTCACCTTTAAAGACGTGTTCTCTTACACAACATACAGAACAACTGACTTTTATATAATCTATAGCAATACAATAATAGCATAAATACTGTGAAATTAATAAATTGGGTACGTGCCCATACACATTATCTAACCCGTCCACCGTTTCATCTTCCCGACTCTCTATGTCATAAAACACAATCATAGCCTTTTTTCTAATTATATGTACCATATCGTGTGTTTTCGTCGGCTGCATAAAACAAGAATGATTATGGGGCATTATATTGCGTCAGTTTACATAATATATTTACCCGCATATATGAGGGTTACGTTTCTTTGTTAATGTATACACCTTCAAACATATTACATTGCTTTCTTGTTTTACATACTATATATACCCTTATGATGATTGAAACACAAGCTGCCGTAAAATGATAGATTGCACTCATTACACTTTATTATGGATTTCATATTAACACATGGAGGTTTACTTTCACACTATGAACAACTAGTTTGACAATTAAAAACGTGTTCATGGGAATATTCATATTTACTATGGCATTTCTCACAGTAATAGTTGGTTGAAAATGCTGCCGTCAAGTTTGTAATGACATTATAATAATTGTTTATTAACAGTAAATTAACGGGGGTTCTTCATATAGAATAAATTTACCCCTTCATATAGAATAAATTTACTCGACAAATCCCCATACACAGTTATTTTATAGGTAGTTAGCACACTGAAACCGGTGAATATATCTAATTGTACCACCACTGGTCCCTGCTTTCAAACACGCCTTACTTACTTCAGTATTTCATATTTTTTACGTTGATTATAATATGGCTTTTGTTCTTTTTTTTATTATTTTATTATTTATTAACCCTATACCCACTACTAACGCATGAGCGAGACAGCGAGTATCGCTGTTTTTAACCATATCTATACCGTTATTTGATTTTATATAATTGTCAACATTTGACAACCTCTGTCTTACTCGACCTTCATCATTAGGCATTAGCACGTGATGAAAATTAATCTAAAATCGTTCTTGATTTAAAAATGATGCATTGTATTGTACAACTTTTCCATAGCGAGTAAAACATTTTCAACAGACATTCTGTGTCTGTCGGAAAGATAACCTGAATGACCTATGGGGTTCGCTCTGATTTCAAAAAGTGAGACCACCTTCATCGCCGTCATCAATACCATTCATGAGGTGCGCTAATAACTCTTCAATACCTTTCATAACCCATGTTGAAGGGTTTTGATTTTCTGGAGGATTATTAATTGGTACTTCTACTAGTCTCCCCTCCTTATTGAATTTTTATGTATTTTACGTTTTCAATGATAATTTTTATTTTTGAATCACGTGCTCCAAATGTTTTGATTTCATTTAGCGCATCCCTACATAGAGCATCGATTTTGTTAAAAATATCGAATATATCCATTTTTTAACTATTGACTATAAAGTCACTTTAAATGCGGTAGAGTAAGTTTAAGCTTTAATATATTAAAATAATTGTAATAAATATATTACAGTTTGACACAACCATAAATAATAGTAATAATAATCTGAAATCAGTTGACAATACGTCACAACTCAAAAATAAAATAAAAATGTACAACTATTTTCAACACTGCACACTATACTATTCATGATGGTCGATGCCACTGCACACTTCACTCTACGACCATCGACGACACTGCACACTACACTATTCATGATAAAATGTTCTGCCTGGATAGATCTTCACTCTACGATGCTCGGCGTCCAACTGAGGGGCTACCGCACAACCAGCCCGGTTTTATAGGCAGTTGATGACGTCATGGGCAAAACCCAAAATGAAAACAAAATCGGGAAAGAATCGATTAGCAGATAGGGAAAATCCAAAATGAAAACAAAATCGTGAAACTACCGATTGGCAGATGGAGAAAACTCAAAATGAAAACAAAATCCGGAAAGATCAAATCGGCTAAATAGTTAGGTTCTGCTGGCAATATTTTGAGAACTGCTTAAGTTAGAGAGATGCGGTTTTCAGATTAAGCAGCATCATGGCAAGCTTTTTAATGAAAATATTGGTGACCTCGAAGTCAAAGGTCATTTAATAAACCCTCTATCTTTGAAAAATAGTAGCTAATAGCCAAAAACTAAATTCAGATTCGGTATTAGAGCAACAAAAAACGTTTGAAAATGAATACCCTGGGGGTAAAGGTCAAATATACAATATCTAAAAAAACGGTAAGTACTAGAAACACGCAATTTTCAAATTGGACATTACGGACCCGAATAACATATAATCTTCGAGTTTCTCATCTCTGCTTCTAAATTCGACAAAATTCGAACCGCCATATTTTGAAAGGGGTAGGTGGTAGGGAGAAGAAAATTTCACATTCTGCATCACCGACCCGAATAACATATAATCCGCGAGTTTCTCATCTCTGCGTCTAAAATGTCAATATTGGACAAAATTCGAACCGCCATATCTTTGAAGCAATAATAGGTAGAAAGAAGTTGTTTTCAAATTTAAACACACCGTGAACAAAATAACAAAGTTTGAAGTTTTCATAGTTCTGGTGTCAAAAAAACAAAATTCGAACCATCATATCTCGTAAACGGCAAGAGGTACAAACATGCAGTTTTCATATTTAACATTCACGTGACTAAATTAAATTGCATTATAAGTTACATAATTCTACGACCACGGGGGGCGAAGTTAGCAAACTGACTTCAGATTTGACATTAGCACACCAAAATACATATTACTGTGAAAATAGAATCTCAACATGTTTCGTCATTTACGATCTATACAAGGTTAAATATTTGACTTTTGACCTTGAAGTCAGCATATACTATTCGATGTCCTCATACCATATGTGAAAACAGAACCTCAATTTGTTCCGACGTTTACGGGCTATACAGTTAAATATTTGGCCTTTGACGTAGGCCCAGGTAGAGACCATTAGTTGTGGTTACCGCCTATTATTGACCATTGGTTGTGGTGTAGGGTGTGGTATAGAAACTGACTTCATATTTTTTTGCATAGTCTAGAGGACATGTAATCGCTGCTATGGGGTGCTGTGTAGGGGATGAAAAAGAGCTTCGTAGTCTACTATTCCATGTTGTTTTGGTTATGTTATTCCGCTGCTGTGTCCTGTGCTGGAAACTCTGCTAGGGGTTGGGTTCGTAGCCTCTGTAAATTGTGCTATGTTAAGTAGTGTTTTTGGGGGTTGAAAAAGAGCTTCGTACCCTTTTATGGAATATCTGCTTTCTTGCACTGGTGTACTATGTTAGGTTTAATTCTGTGTCATTTCTGCTATGTTATAGGGGCTGGAGAGGGTTCGTAGCCTGTTGTACTATGTGGGGTTAAATCCTATGTAATCTGTAATTTGTTAAATACTGGCTGGGCCTTAGCCTGCTGTAGTATGTGGGGTTAAGTCCTGTGTAATATCTGCTATGTTAAATAGGGTCTGAAAAAAGGTTCCGTAGCCTTTCTCGAACTCTTTGCTGTAATTCCTGCTATGTTCAATAAGGGTTGCAAAAAGAGCTTGGTACCCTTCTATGGCATTGTGCACTATGTGGGGTTTTATTCCTTTGGAATCTCTGCTATATTAATTAAGGGTTGCAAAAAGGTGCCATAGTCTTTCATAGGAGTGCGAAAATATGGGATGTAACCTTTTATACATTGTAACCAAAAACTGGGACACCGCGTATCCTTCAGCCCTGGGAAATCGACTACTTGCTATCAGCCAGGTATGGAAAAATCGTGCAATTTTCCACAAAGTGAGGTGGGGTAACCGATATACTACTAACGTTAGAGAAATGACTACACAGGGCTGTATTTCGTGCCGTCTTGTTTATTTAAAATTAAGATTCTTGTCTCAAAATTTGGCCATCAAATTATGTATATAAAATATTTGAACCAATAAAAAGTTTGATTAATGCAGATTGTTACACCGTCATCGAGCAGCTTCTGAAGAAAAAGGCGATGGACGCTACTAAAGTTAGAGAGGGCAAGTGGCATCCAGAAATGCACCATCCACAAGACATTGCGGACAGAGCTGGAAGTGCGCAAAATCGCATCGCGGTGTGTAGCGCATGCACTGACGGAAATTCAACGGTGGATGCGATATGCAACATGCTTCGAACACCTAGCACGCTGGCAACAGAACGGCGACCACTTCACGCATAACCGCCATCGATGATTTTGGGCCAGGGCATACGAACAGGAACTCAAACGTCAGTCCGCGGAGTGGCGACATCCCGGATCACCAAGGCAGCAGAAGCTCCGTCAGAATCCTTACCCGGTGAAATTGATGGTGATCGTCGCGTATGATTTCAGTTGTGTCATTGTGTGCCACTTCGTTCCACATGGCAGAACAGTGAAAGCAGAGTACTACAGGGACTTCCTGGGGCGACACGTACGACGTAGCGTTCGGGAGAAACGTCCAGATCTTGTGGATATTGCAATCATACTCCACGACAACGCAAGCCCACATGAAGCAGAGTGTGTATGGCCGCAATTGCGACGCTGGGATGGAAAGAATTGCAGCACCCTCCGTACTCTCCTGACCTTTCGCCCTGTGACTTTTATCTCATACGAAAGGTCAAGGAATCACTACGTGGTAGGCGGTTTACGACATGTGAGGACATTGCCAATGGTGTACGGAAAAATGACCCGATTCACACATGGTGCGGAAAATGGTGACGCAGATGGCCTTCAGTGCCTCCCACATCGATGGTAGCATATGGTGAACGTTGCAGGGGACTACTTTGAGGGCCTTTAGACCTACTTTTGTCATGTCAACTGTAGAACAGGTAAGTGTGTTGTGTTCTGCTGTAATGTAGGAGGTGTGCTGTGCTATAATTATTTTTCACCATGAAACCAGTAGTATTGTCCTGTACACTACCGTAATAAATATGTGAGACATAATGATCGCGTGTTCATCAATGTCCACACATGTAGTTCCCACCTCGCCTTTTCATATGTATATGTCGCATTTTCCAACTGGGCTGGTATCTGTAAGAAGAAAGAATAGTTACAATGACTTTTGCGCCAACCTTCGTATGGTCCCATGGTCACTCACTGACTCTGACTGCCTGACTGACTGACTGACTCATTATCAATATTTTCAGGCCCAACTACTGGAGCTACAAACACCAAATTTGGTATGAATGTGTATGATCAAGAGTAGCTATAGAAAAACATTGGACATTTTAAAGATGTCACAATCTTTTATCCAAAATGACCCCCAAACCCATTGTTGCATAAAATACACAACCTAAACAGCTGGGGCTAACAAAGTGAAATGTGGTATGAAGGTGCGAAAATATTACAAAATGTTGAAAAAGACGCCATCTTCAATACAAAATGGCGGACGCAAATATACTTTCCACACCGTCTGATCTAGATATACGAAATTTGGCATAAGTTTGTATTATTGCCAGTAGATTAGGAAAATTTTAAAATGTTGAAAAATATTTCGGATCTTGGATCCAAAATAGGCGCCAAACCCATTGTTCTATAGAGTACACAGCCTAAGCGACTGGAGTTATTGAAATCAAATTTGATATAAATATACACTATCACTAGCAGGTTACGAAAATATTACAGAAGTATACAAAGACGCCATCTTGGATCCAAAATGGCCGTCCAAAACCCATTTTCCACACCATTTGAGCTAGATAAATGAAATTTTACATGAAGGTGTTTTTTTTTTTATTTTGGGGACCCACTTTCCAGCCCTGTCTCTATGCATTCTTTGCACAAAATGGGTTGTGCACCTCCAAGGGCGTGCAGCACGAGCAGTTGTTCGCTCTTCTCATTTTGGGACACGCAGTCCCTAGAGATTCTCGGATTGCCGGTGTTCCGACAGTCCGAGAAGCTCCTTTGTTCCCTCGGTTTTGACTTCGGGTGGTGCGGGACGGCTTTAGACCACGCGTCCAGAATGTTCTCCCGGTCTTTGTTCCTAATTTTGAAGCTTTTCTAGTGGGGGGGGGATGACTTACCATTATCTTTTATTTGCAATTTAATATATAAATACAACATTTAACACAAGGACAGCACAACATACACGTCGATTCACGATGGCTTCTTCTTCTTTTTCTGAAACGATAAGAAAAAAGGGGAAGGGAAATGAAGCTGGACTGAAACGTAAGTATTGCTGGTATTTTCTCACAAAGTTTTTGCTGGTCCGTTATGTTTTTCCATTTCTGGTTCCATTCCTCCTTTACTCACGCAGTTAGTCTTGTTCCTTAAGTCACATTCACATCACATACACAACACTTAATGGATAGTATGTTCAAGAATGCTTGTGTCCCGGATTCCAGGTCACTCACATTTAGTTTCTGTTTTTATTTTTTCGGTTTCTTGTTTTTATCTTCTATTTTATTTGGCGTCCCGTCACCACTCACACACACGCACACTACAACTTGAGCGTCTCTTGCCGCCTGGTTACTGCAGCAAGGCACCCACCAGGATAACGCTGGTTTACAGCGGTCACACACTCGCTCACTTTTACTCATATTCACTTATCTTGATTTTTTAGCTTGATTTTGTGCACTATTGTTGGTTTAGTTATTTTTTCTAATTTTTCCTTTTTGATGGAGTTTAGTTATTAGTTTATTTTTAGTTTGCTTAGGTTATGTTGTTCAGTTTCGGGTTGTTCTAGTTCCCGGATTGTTCCATCCCGCCTTCTGATAGCTAATACCGCATGAAGGGAAATGTGACGCGGACCTCGCGAGCGAGACGTGTGCACAGCCGGTTCAACGAGCGCGAACTTCGCTATCGCTGTATGATGGTATATGACCAATAGTATGGTAAACCTCGTCTTTGGGGCGCAACCCACTGTGGGAAGGTGCAAATGGACACCATGGCGGTACAGTCCCGTAGAGAGATTCTGGTTAAGGTTATTTGGGCTCATTCCCCACGGTGTCTGGGAGCAGCGCAACCAGCGAAGCAAAGCGAGTCATATATTTAAAATTGTATTGTCCTATAATTGTTTAATCGACTTATCTGTCGACAACCTAGGATACATTATGAACTGAAATTGAAAATTGCTATTGTTGTTTTCCAAATCTAATTTAATCTGTAATTTCCATCTTTGTAAAGGTTTTTTCGAATTCATTGTTATTTGAATATATTCCTTTATAACTCTCTCTAAATAATCACTGCTTTTGTGCAATATCTCAGTTTCCTTCAAAATAAATGTTCATCACATGCACTATCTCCGTATTAATTAATATTAGGCCATCATGGTATATGTTCAACTTGTCTCTCATCTCATCATGGAATTTTGTCCTAGATGTCAGTGTTGTTTACACAAATACATTACCAAGCTGATAACGTCGTTTTCTGATTTGCTTTACTTCCAAACGATTTCCTTCTTGGAACACTGGCATTATTAAAAAAACGATAAATCGGACTGTCATAATTACCGAAAATTCTCATTACTCCCAACATGTTACAAAGTATTGAGTAATATCCTGCTAACTCGACTACGCGTATACGTAGATGACATAATTTGAGATCGCTAATGTGGATTTTGAAGAAATAGATCCACTTTGGACCAGATTTTCGCCTTGAGACAAATCTTAGAGAAGAAATGGGAATACAATGGGACTGTTCACAAGTTATTCATCGATTTTAAGAGAGCATATACAATATCCTGGTAGAATTTGGAGTTCCGAAAAAACTTGTTCAACTTGTGAGGATATGTCTCAGCGATCCTATAAGCACCGTACGGGTAGGTAATAATATGTCAGATAGTTTCGAGATTCGCAACGGATTGAAACAAGGTGATGCCTTGCCATCATTACTGTTTAACTTCGCGTTAGGATATGCGAGTCAGAAAATAAAAGAGGACAAAAAGGGACTAACATTGAATGGCTTCGATCAACTGTTCGCATACGCGAATGATGTAGATTTAATAGGGAACGTTATAGATTCACTACAATGTAACACCGATGTCTTAGTAGAAGCATGCGATGAGATAGGTCTTCAGGTAAACATAGAGAAAACAAAATAAATGATAACAAGCCGAAACAATTGAAATGAAAAAAAAAATAGATAAATAATAATTAAAAACGAGAACAATGAGAAAGTAAACATTTAAATACTTAGAAGTACATGTAACAAGCAAAAACGAAGCCACGGAAGAAATAAAAAGTCGCTTGGAATCGAGTAACGAATGCTTCTACTCAGTCCAGAAACTCCTGTCCTCGCGTAATATCAAGGAAGATGAAATTGAAAATATACAGAACAATTATTCTGCCGGTAATACTTAATGGTTGCAAAAGTTGGAGTACGACCCTAACAGATGAACATAAATTACTTTTGTTTAAAAATAAGGTTTTGGAAAGATATACGGGCCGAAACGTGACGAGATGACTGGGGAATGGAGGAGACTGCATAGTGAAGAACTTCACGAAATTTACGACTCACCCGATGATATAAGAACAATGAAGTCACGACGATTAAGGTGGGCAGGCCATGTAGCTCGGATCGGGAAAAACGAAGATTCCATCGTGATTGGTAAACTGGAGGGAAAGAGACCGTTCGGAAGAGCGAGACGACTTTGGGTGGATAATTAGAAGGGATCTTCGAGAAGCAGGTGTTCGTGATGAAAACTGGCTTGATCTTGCTCAGGATAGAATCCTGTGGTGAAAGCATGTTACTTCGGCGATAATCTTGCGAGTTCTGTAAGCCATAGAGTATGTAAGTAAGCACTTCTAGCATGCACGATTTCTTCTTCTAAATGTTCTCTATCGGAGACCTTGAACGCTCAATAAATCAGGCTTGAAATCACAGCTTGATTCTGTGTAGGTTGGTGATGACATTTGGCGTTTAAATTGAAGTCTGCACGAGTTGTCTTTCTATAAACTTTGTGATCAAGTGTCCCAGTGCTGATGTTGTAAATTAAAATACCCAGGCCAAAGAAGATAGTTCACCGTCTTTTGCAGTCTCCATGGTACACTCTATATTTCGGATGAATCTTATTGAGATATAAACATTTTTCTAACTTCTCTGTACCGTGTTACCATGTAGCAAATGTATAATCAATTATCCGTACTAACGCTCAAGTTTAAGGACAATAGTTTACAGTGCCTTTTGTTCATAACGTTCCATATAGAAATCTGCTATTATAGATGATAGTGGAGAACCTATTGCAACTCCGTCCGTCTGTTCGTAAAAATGAACATCGTATAGAAAATAGAAAGTTGTGAGAGTACGTCGAATAATTGTAAAATGTCACCCTTAAACTTATCGTCTATAATAGCACATTCCTCTTACCTCTATTTAAACGTCAAATTACATCACCATTCTACACAGAAACGAGCTGTGATTCCAAGCCTGAGTCATCGAGCGTTCAAGTTCTGTGATAAGGGGGACATTTAGAACAAGAAATCACACATGCTAAAAGTGCTCAACTTAGAAATGGATACGAGAAAAGCAGATTGAGTAAATGGTAAAACAAATTGATGAGAAAGAGAAAAGTTTACAGAGAGAAAATGAGGAGAACAACGATTAGAAAAGGAAAGGAACTACTCTTTTGCCGTATGTAAACACCGTTAGTACCCGAATAGGGAGAGTTCTAAAACGTATGGAATCAGAAGTATGTATAAGCCACGGGCGAAAGCGAAAAGCAATAACGATCTGTCAAAGATGGTCTCCTGGTGTATACAAAATCAATTGTCATTATGAGAAATTGTACATGGTCAGACACGAAGAACTATCAAAACTAGAATTAAAGAACTATTAAAACTACATAGGTATAATAAGGGTAACACGCAGAAGTCAGCTGTGGCAGAACACTGGTACATGGTGAATTTGTAACACAAAAGTAGTGATTATTGAGAGAGAATTGTAATCTATTGAAATAACAATGAATGAAAAGAACTTCGACAAAGATGACAGTAACAAATTAAATCATATTCAGAAGACAAGAATTGCAAATTTCGATTTTAATTCATAACGTCTCTGTGCATGTCGACTGATAAGTCAATGAAACAATTGAAGAGAATACAATTTTAAACACATGACGTAAAACCCTAAATAAATATTTTATAAATGAATTTAAGAACAGTCCAAGACCAAGGACAGTTGGGTCATATATATATATATATATATTCACGAAGTACTACTTTTCAGTCTCAAACCTGACACTATCTACGGGTGTGATAACTTTTCGATTTAAATACTTATGAGTAAAATACTATAAAAGGAAGTGTTATATACAGTATAATATGTTGTTAAAGTGTGAGTTTTCTTCCTCCGCCTAAACTAATTCGCTTTCGAAGAATCTGTTTACAACATGTTCAAGATAAATTTTAAATATATATATGTATATATATATATTTTATCGAACGAGTAAAAAAGGGAATTAGGTACATTATTTATTTTACAATTTGAATGCTCCGTGCGCAGTATACATTCTTCAAATAATCACAAGTACAGTAGACGCTCTTTAATCCGGCATGCTCTATTATCCGGTATCGTTCGAGCCATTCGCGTTCGGCTATTTCCGGTTGTGCTCGGGCGCTCACTGACCTTGTCCGCAACGTTGCGTCACTGCGCTGGGCTGTGACCACCGTTTTCTTTGTCTTCTGCTGTTCGTTTATGTCGCACGCTGTTATACAGTGATGTTTACGACCCTTTTAACCGTTTCCGTTCCCATAGTGTTTGTCGTGATTGTCACTGTTCACTTAAGTTTAGGGTTTCCTTTTTTGTAGCCGATAAGCCCAGCACAAATTATTCCTTTCCCAAAGGAGCCGATAAGCGTAAGTGTGTCGTTCTAACAATCCAGTAAAAACTGGAGATAATGAATCGTCTCGATAAAAGATACTTTTTTAAAAAGGTAACACTCACATGTACTTTTTTTTTTACCCTAGAGCAGTTTATTACAACTCATATTTAACATAATTTTACTGTAATATTTTTTCTTTCGAATAGTTTTCTCATAAATGCAAATACAATATATTCAATTGAATAAATATACAATGTTTAAACTTAATATATTATACTCTGTGTTTTTTCTATAGACTCCAGAATTCCTGGGCTTTGTTCAGTCTGAAAATGTCCAAAATTTGCGTTGTCATGTAAAATACATGTTTTATTCGTCTAGATCTTTAGTATTTCCGTTAAAATTTTAGACGTTCGATTATACGCCAAAATCGGTTATCTGGCGATCTCGACCGTGCCGGATAAAAGAGCGTCCACTGTATTTTGATTTGCTTTTCACAACACCTACATCAATGCGCAGTGATTGTAAATGTTTATATTTATCTGAGCCTTGCAAACCCCTTGAAACCCATCCATGGACCACGTAAGTGTCCCTAGACCCAAGGGTAAGAACCCTGGTCTAGACTGTATTTCAGTACTGTGAGGAGCTTGTACTGTTCCTGGTTCAGTCTGGCTGGGTCATAAACACCTAAAGGTATAAACAAATTTAATTCACCTCATCTTGCTTCGCATCATTTCTTATTTCCAGTAGTTAAATTAGCATAGAAAAGGTTCAATTTTGAAACAAATACTCCAGAAGACGAGTTGAAGCTATTCTATTCTCAGTTACATTCTTAGAATTTTATTGCCAGACCTTTATTTATTATGTTTAAGGACTATTATTTTCTTTCAACTTCAGCTTTTCTTAATACCACTTATCGCTAATTTACAAGTATATATCATATACACCTAACTTGAAGATCGTTTACAAGGAATAATGAACTTGTCAAGTCACTTTGAAAAATAGCCGTACCAGTGGCATGAAAATGTTAAATTCTTTCAAACTGTTATTCACGATGCTTCTTTTATTATTAATTGACAGCATAAAGCGCACAGAGCACTTTCTTCTTAATTTTCCTTAGGTATTTGTTGAAGCTGGAAAACGCGAGAGAACATAAAAGAACAAGCAAAAAGGGAAAATAACAACAGAACGAAAATATATGATAATGCTCGCTAAAAAAAAAAAAAAGCTTTGATATCCAGCAGCAGTAGGACCAACTCTTGATAGGAATCTTCTATCTCCACAAATCCACAAAACTAAATGGAGAGAAAGCCTTGAAACTTATCGCTTTAAAGTAAGTCATGCGATCGAGAATGTCTGAGAGTCGTCGAGATAGATCACATGATAAGAACAAAACATTATTCCCTCACCCTGACTCCAATGTTCCCCCTTCTTTGTTTAGTCACAACCACATAACCTCCTTTTCGTCTGTAACCGCTATCTTACCCCTCCTTCTCTTCCTTCTCTTTGTTCCCTATTCCTCAACACAGCCCTCTTTGTTGATTGTAGATAACGTTGTTCAGAGTTGCCAGCTTCATATACTTGCTAAACCCATAGTCCTTAGTACTGATAATAGCGCAAAAACTTAGTAGTTATACCTAACATTATTTGAAGAGCGTAAATGCAAAACAAGTTAAATCAATTCTTTTAAAAAAAATAAGTTATCGCTATCATTGTCTAATTAGAGGTGTCCTACACATGAACGAATTCCAACATTTTGTTCAGAAAAAGTTGTAACCGTCAGTTTACAGGATGTAAAACTTTTCCATTTGGTGAAAAACAAGTTATGTCAAAAAAAGTTTGATGCAAAAAGTCGTCTATTTTTACTTCTTTTTCCTAACATTTGCACATCTTGTGGTGCGTAGATTTTGTTACATAACAGTAGATGTGGATAGAGAGATATTGTAAGAGAATTAGAAGAGAAATGGAAAATAAAGTTGACTTGGTGACAGCTGCAGAAGGAAATTTGGGTTCCAGGAAGGAACAACGCATTGATATATATATATATATATATCAATGCGTTGT